>KQ996622.1:109469-134167 GCA_001598015.1 Dorcoceras hygrometricum | reverse complement strand
ACATGCAACATGCTATAAATCAATGCTATGAATGCATGAGGCTGTCAAGGAAAATCGGTCAGCTAGGCAAGTGCAAGCAAAGCAAATCATATCATGTCGCCTCTATACCACGGTCTATCAACCGGGAAATCATCGGTCCGTGATCATCGGGGCCCGTCAGCACAGCTCGGCTACCACACACAGCCAATCAGCCGGTGGAAATCATCGGTCCGTGATCATCGGGGCCCGTCAGCCCATCACAGCTCGGCGGTAGACACTCGTATCCGGTAGTCACCGCTCCGACGATAGCGTTGGACTTTTCGGGCACGACCCAACAGTCGGCCAGTCACAACGTGGCACCCAATCAGGTTATCAAATCAAATCTGTAAATCAGGCTCAAGATGTATGCATGAATGCCATTCAATATCCATGCTAGATGCATACAATTTATAATACGTGAAGCAAAACATAACTCAATCAATTTCATCATCTAAATTCACGTAAGCCACATAACAGCAGTTCACAACATCGAAAAATAGACATGTTCACGCTCAAGCTGCTAAGGGCTGCTCAAATCGTACCTTTCTTCTTCAATTTACCTAACAGAACTCAAAAAAGCACGGCCAGTAACAACTCAAGCTTACCGCCCTTGAAGCTTCCACGGCAAAATCCACTCAAAATTCCAAGAAGCTGAAATCTGCCAAAGATACCTAAACTCTTAGCTCAAATCTAAACATTCTCTCTCAATTACCTACGGCCAGATCTAGCCTCAAGTTCTAAGCATCCATGCAGGTACTAACCACAAGAAAAACGAAGCTCAATCAACAAGAAAGCTCACCCAAAGGATGGAAACGCACGGCGCAACTTACTGCTCAACTCAGCAGCTTCACGTTATCGTCTCAGCTTAAAACAGCCTCCAAAATTTGTAGGAAAAGAAATTTCTTTTCAAGAGGTTTCCAACGTTACCAAGAACTCGAAAAACGGAGGTCGGAATCAACGGGAAATGGCGATAGAAAGTGACGGTGAACAGTAGCTATTTCGAGGGTTTCGAGTTTGAGGATAAGATATATCAGGTCTGGAATGCTCTAAGTGCAACTCAACACTTATCTTTATATCCTCTTGTTGGGGATCCGGATCCGCCCCCCGGCGAGGCAGCGGAAGAACATAGAACAAAATCCGGGAGACGATCAATACGAAAAACAGACAATACAAATATCGTCATTCATATGGTGTTCAAAGCGAATACCTTGCTGGCACTTGTGCCTGGCTCCAACCGGAATTACAAGAACCCGGCTCTTCTCGGTAGATTGCGGTAGATATCTCCAATCCGGTCCATGATCAGAACCGAGACTCCTTCGTCAGGCTGCACTAGAAGCACTGACGAATTCTGCACGAACGGATACTCCTCGAAAAACTAGGCCGGAACGATTTCCGGCGAAGCGGCGAGCGGAGGCGGGCGGCGCACGGCGGCGGCTTGTGAGTGAGGAGAGGGAGGGGCGGCTATGCTTTAGGGTTAGGGTTTGCAAAATCATTGTTAAGTGTTATGAAGTCTTCTAATTAAATAGATTAAGTGGTAGGCTTGGACCGGCCCAACGGGCCCGGGTCCAACGGGTGAACATTCGGTTCATCCCCACCACCGTGACTTCATCGTAGCTCCGATCTCCGATCAGATCGGACCGATTGATTCTGTTTCCAAAACTGAATGATATGATCTGAAAAACCGTTTTTCAGAACCCCAGTGCAAAAAGACCGTTTTGCCCCTCAACAGCGGGAAACCTCGGTCCAATGGAGCAAACATGGCCGAGAAGAAGCAACCTGGGAAGTCGAGGAGAAGATGAGGCAGGATTGGCCTCATCTGTTCGAGCGCTGAGCTTGCATAATTTCCAGGTAAATCTTTGATTTTGCTTCGAATTTTGGTGCTGATTTGCATGTTTGTTGATGTGTTCTTCCCTCTGTCTGCCTTTGATTTCGAGGACGAAATCTCTTAAGTTGGGTAGAATGTGAGGATTGAGAAGTTAGATTAGTGATTAATTGATTTGATTTGGGATTAATCACGATTATTTGAGGGAATTACGTAGGGAATATGATTCCTGCTGAAATTCAGTCGCAGCGCTTGGTTAGGAAATGAGAATTATCGAAATTTGGTGAAGTCAACGGTGGTCAAAGTTACTGTAGCTCCTGCTGGTGGATTTTGAATCAGCAGAGGTGACGTCAGCGTGACGCAATGAGAGCTGCTGGTTTTAGGTTTCGAATTTGAAGTTGCTGCTGGCAGACATTGCGCGTAGCGTGAGATCGATCGAGTAAGCGACACGTGTTAGTCAACATTTTGGAGCGTTGACTATTAGATTCAGCAGATGCGTTTGTGAAAGAGATCAGCAGATGGGTTGAGTCTTTGTCGCGAGAGCTATCGATAGATGTGGTGACGTAAGCGTGACGTATTCCTTGCTGCTGGTAGATTTGAGGAAATTGCGAAGGGGATGAAGTTCCTGCTGGATTTTTTTTGAGTGTAGCGTTGATTTTGGAGAAACTGGAATCAGCAGGGTACTGTAGATCGTGCTGGTTTTGATTTAAGATTGAAGGTCTGCTGGTTTTAGTTCGAGTTGAAGTTGCTGCTGGTAGATTTTGTGTTTAGCGCGAGATTGAGCGTGAAAGTGACGCGTGTTAGTCAACATTTTGGCGTGTTGACTATTATTTCAGCAGATGACTTTTAGATTCAGCAGATGCGTTTGTGAAAGAGATCAGCAGATGAGTATTTGTCGCGAGAGCTGTCGATAGATATGATGACGTAGGCGTGACGTGATGTTTGCTGCTGATTGTTATTGCGTTGTATTGCTTGCTGCTGATCAGCAGATGCGCAATACTAGCGTTGAGAAGCGGCGTCGTTTGAGTTAGTGGAAACGCTGCGTTTTGAGCTTTTCGTTGAGAGTTCAGCAGATGCGCAATTTCAAAGGCGTCGAGATGCGTCGTCGTTTTGAGAACTTCGCGCGATCAGCAGATGGTTTGTTTTGCTTGCGAGAGTTGTTGCCTGCTGATTTTTGCTACGGTGTCGTTTTGCAGTGTTAGCGCGCGGTTGTTGATTTGTTAGTTGCTGCTGAATTTTACGAAAAGGAATAGAGGGTTGCTGCTGATTGCTTCCTGCTGGTTTCTTTGGCTGAATTGTATGAATCAGCAGGTGAGATTTGAAGAGGTATATATAGAAGTGTTGATCGACACTTAGATTATTTTGAGCCAGATATCTCTTATCTCTTCTTCTCCAAACCCTCGACGAGTTACTGTTCACCATCTTCTTCTATCGTCATTTCCTGTCGATTCCAGCCTTTGTTTTTGAAGATCTTATAGCGCTGGATTCCCCTTGCTTCGCTCCTTAGTTTGCTACCCGTTTTGAACCCTGAATCAGTGTTGGAGGAGGAACGCGAAGTGCCTGGTGCCCTCGTTTAGTGAGATTTGCGAACCTTCTGCTAAGCGCGAACGTTTGGGTGAGCAGTCCTTTGTATTTCGAGTTCTGTTTTAGTAGTCTAAGCCTGCGTGGAAGTGTAGAATTTAGATCAGCTTCTGGCAGTAGGTTTAGCGTGACTGTGTAGTTGAATTGAGCTAAGATATTAGCTATGTCTTTTCAGATTTCAACTTCCAGGAAGTGTCCTGCTGCGTGATTTGAGCCAGGAGGAAATCTGTTAGGTAAATTGAGAAGAAAGGTACGAATTGAGCAGCTCTTAGCAGTTTGAGCGTGAACATGACTATGTTTCGATGTTGTGAACTGCTGTTATGTGGTTTACGTGAGTTTATATGCTAGAATTGATTGAGATATGTTTTGATTCACGTATTGTACATTGTATGCATTGAGCATTGATATTGATTGGCATCATGCATACATATTGAGCCTTTGACAGATTGATTTGATTACCTGATTGGGTGCCACGTTGTGACTGGCCGACTGTTGAGTCGTGCCCGAAAAGTCCAACGCTATCGTCGGAGTGGTGACTACCGGATTCGAGTGTCTACCACCGAGCTGTGATGGGTTGACGGGCCCCGATGATCACGGACCGATGATTTCCCGGTTGATATACCGTGGTATAGAGGCTTGATTTGAGTTTCCAGTTGATAGACTGGTCTAGCTATCCGATTTCTTGATAGCCCTCATGCATTCATAGCATTGATTTGTAGCATGTTGCATGTTTATCGGCTTTGATAGCTCTTCGTACTGAGGCTTGACCTCGTATTTGTTTCCTGCTTTGTCTTGCTGGGTCTGCGTGCCCATTTGCAGGAGCTTTAGGTAAGTGGAAGTTCAGCTGGTCGATCCCCTCATCCCTGAGTCCCAGTTTACTTATGATATGTATTGAACCGGGGGATGCCCCGTGTTTTATTGTATTTGGGGATCTGTATGTTGAATTGATTTTATGGTTACTTGTGGTATTGAGTTGAGTTAACTTCTATTTTGAATATCGAATATTTTGAATGAATGATTTGAAGTTCAGGCCATTGTATTTCGAAAAATTTTTAAGCCCTGATTTTAAGCTTCCGTGATTATGCGCTTATTATGTGTTAATTGTTAGTAATTAGCACGGGGCCTGACATTGAGGGTCACACAAGTACTGGATTCGAGATTCCCGCACGGATATTCAGCTCAATGTGTTGAACATGAGAAGAGGATTTTGGGGAGTGCGACTTCCTAAAAGTCAACAGGGGTCAAATCGTGATTTCCCGCTGTTGAGGGACAAAACGGTCATTTTGCACTGGGGTTCTGAAAAATGGTTTTTCAGATCATAGTATTCAGTTTTGGAAACTGAGTCGATTGGTCCGATCTGATCGGCGATCGGAGTTACGATGAAATCTCGGTGATGGGGATGAACGGAATGTTCATCTGTTGGACCCGGGCCCGTTGGGCCGGATCCAAACCCATCATTAAGTCTATTTAATATAGACTTAAGCCTAGACTTCATTAGACTTGACTTAATACTCTACACTAAACCCTAAACCTAGCAATAAGCGCCACCTCCCTCCTCTCTCCCACGCCGCCGCTGCCGCCGCTCTCCGGAAAATTGTTTCCGGCCAATCTTGACGAGGAGAATCCGTCCGTGCAGATCTCGTCAGGCCTTCTAGTGCAGGATGACGAAGGAATCCCGTCTCCGGTCGTGGACCTGATTGACGATATCTACCGCCGTCCAGGCACGAGTTGCCAGCATGGTAGCGATCTTTACACCCTATGGTTTTGTTTTATTGAAATCGTATTGATCATCTCCCGGCCATTGTTTTGTTCTTCCGCTGCCTCGCCGGGAGGCGTGATCCGGATCCGCCGCGGTCCCCAACATAAAATACTTCATATAATTAAATATATATTCACGGGCTTCTATATTTCTTACTCCGGTCAAAGACTGGTTCGGGTGCCTGGCCCACTACTCTAAGCCCAAAATCCTAGACTTAACCTTAAAATGAACTTAACCCTAGACATGACTTGACTCTCAAACTTTAAAATTAACTTTAAAAAAATTTACCAAATACTCACTCATTTGTTAAATCAAACATTAAAATTTGACTAAATAAAGGTTCTCTTGACTAAAATTTGACTTTAAACTTAATACAAAATACTAGTTTCATAAAATAATTAAAAGTTTGACTTAAAAATTCTTGACCCAATATTCTTAAAATTGGACCCTAAACTTTAAAATAAAAATACCCGGTCCAGACATAAAATAAATTGGACCCAATTTAAAATATTTGAGACCCTCGACTGACTCGACCTGGTCCGACTGAACCGACCCACCGGCCCAACCGAACCGACCCATGCACATGCAACCGTAACCGCATGCCAACACACGCGACCACGCCACCTTCCCCACTTCGGCCGCCCTGCTCCGGCCGCCCATGGCCGGAGCCCCATCGGCTGGACCACCCCCCAGGTCTATCCGGCCCTACTGGACCAACCCTAGCTCACGACATGGCTTGCACGACTCAAACGAAGCGTGCAAGGGGACGGGCGACGCACGCTGCATGTGGCTAGCCATTCGGTCTTGGTTCAACCATGATCAAGCCATCTTCCTCTCCTCTATGGACCACTACTAGACCACCCTTGGACCACCATGAACCGTCCTCAAGCCCCTTGAACCTCCCAGGACCAAAGCAAGACAAGAAACGAATCAAACACGTAATGAAAACTATGAAACATGCGTGGATCTCAAACATTAAGCATAAATCCAATAAATCCACATACGATTCATGCAATCATCATTTAAAAACGGAATAATATGACGTAAATGGTGAGAAAAGAGATATTAGAGCATGCATCGATTGAAGAATATGGAAGCACTACGCGTTACCAGAGCGGAGGACAAGAGATCGGGACAAAACGCCTTGAATTCACCACAAAATCTTGAAGAAATCGACACAAAGGGAGGAGGTAGGCGATGTGAGGGTGAGGGAGAGGGGAAGGGAGGCTAGGGAAAATTAATGATGTCCAAAATAACCCCAAATGTTTTTAATTAGGAAAATAATAGAGTTTTTCAAAAATAACCCCTCACTAATTTAAAATGTTGAATAAAACTCTAAACTTAAGTTTTAAATCTTCAATTTTTGTAATATAAAGCCTCCTCATTTTTAAAATATAGGAAATTCCATTAAAACAGCATGTATAAGCGGAAAACGGGTTCCCCTCAACTAATAATTATAAAAATCTCATTTTTTGAAAATTGCTGCTTAAATAATAAAATTTTGCTCTTACAAATCAGAGGGATTAAAAATTTAAATAAATTTTCATCTTGGTCGTTCCTAGTTTCGCCCACGCGTCTGGAACTCAAATAGACTGAAAACACGTCATGCACATCATGAAACATTAAAACTATCATCGAATCACATAAAATGACACATACTACTCAAAAATTAAGTTTCCCCCTAGTCATGCACTCATTTCCACGTAATTAGGATTTATGGGCTTTACAGTTTGCGTATAGCAATTTCCCCACATGTTCTTGCTGCGGCTAGCGTCGCCAGAGGACGCTTGTCATCGTTTGAGCTGGTCTCATACCTCTACTTGGCTGGAGCAGCTGAGCTACCTGCCACCATCTTCTTCTTAATTGTCACCTTCTCCTTCTTCGGCTCTATAGCTTCCTTATCCCTAGATATTTTGCTCTCCTCACCAGCTTGAGGAGCAGATTGATTCTTCTTCATATAAGTGAGAACAGACTTGTTATTCAACACTTTCAAGGGATGTAGAGCCACGGACTCCCCAAGGTCCGCTTTTACCAACTTCTCTAGTAGAATACTGAGCGACACAGCATATCCTTGAGATTGCTTGCCAGGCGTAGATACCATGGAAGCTAGGGTTTTGAATAGCACGTGCGCCCAATTAACTTTCAGCCCAGTGCTGATAGCTACAATTATCTCAAACTTATCCGTAATGACCACATCAAAGGAACCGGCTTTCGCAGATAGTAATTTTGCCACAATATTGTGTAGCAGCCTGTACTCCACTTTCATGTCTTTCTTCTTGTCGGAAGGCTTGAAGGGGACATCTGTAGCGGAAAAAAATGCCTTCATATCTGCCACTGCTTTGGCCGAAAGCCCTGAAAAACTAATAGCCTCTTCGAAGGAAGATGGAACGTCTCAACAAATACATCCATGGTTATCACCATCTTCATGTTAGCCACTGTGCTAACTATCGTCCCGGCTATCACAGACGCATTGATGAAGAACTGAATCAATGCTTCCTCAAACATCGAACCTGAAACCCCCAGAAATCCTCTAAGCCCTGATTTCTCCAGAGACTAAAACATACGGACCATTCCAGCATCTTCCATGCTGAGCATTGACTCAAAGTTCACCTGGAGAGCATTGAAAATGAAGGAAGCCATCTGAAAGTTGGAAGGTTTTTAGAATTGAGAGTAAATGAAAGATTTGAGATAGATTGCAAAAAAACTGCTTGAATGCTAGATATTTTGAAAATGCGTACTGAGAAAAGAAAGAATCAAGGGTTTAATATGTACGAACGATGAGAGAGAAAGGTTTTAGTGAACACGTGTCATTCTATGATTAAAAGAGATTTGAAATAGTTTAAAGAATTTTGTTATTATCTGTTTGAACACCGTGATAATTGTTAGAGTAGGTGCCCCAACTAGCCAACTTATGGCATGTGGATTCTTGTTTGACTCTACGTAAACGATCTTTATTTATGAAATTCGCATTCTTTTATGGCATTCTTTATCTTCATTATTATGATTACAATTTTTGGATAAAGACCTTGAATGCACTATAGTGTATGTTAGATGTGATAGTGGATTTTATGGCTATCATGAAACACATCTAATAGTCACTGTGTATTCTAAACTAGTTTCTAGTCTATTGGGCCGTCCAAAAGAGGATAAGGGCCGCCCGAGCTTGAGACTAGCATCTGCGATGCGAAGTACCACGTTTCATTGGTAGGAAGCATAGTGATGTTCTGAGCATGCAGATGGATAGTGACCTTGCGATCTATCAAACTACCCTCATTCGGACTTTCCAAGTGGTTATCATTTATCGATTGAATTAAGTCCGAGGTCTTGGTTGTACAGATTAGTCCTCATTACTCGAAACGTCATTGAGACTCTACATGATAGGTGCCTCACTTTGACCCGTTTATCGACTCAGTTGGGGTCATCAGGTGACGGGATTGGGTGAGGTCCCGAAGCATGTAGGAGTCGATGTTTCGTTACCGAGGATTCATCGCTCGTCCTTGTGCGTGGATATCTTATACTATCTGAGGAGATAATAGTGTGACAAATCTCAGGCCAGAGTACTAGATGTGTTTTAGGTAAATGAGTTTACCTGATAATACATGCGATGTCACTATTTGATCTCCAAGATGTATGCATTGTTATTGGATCTCTAGCGACTCTCGATTTACCAATGGTCGTTGATCTGATTGGGATATTTAAGTTGAAAGGACCGTACTGTACTTAAACGAACCAGACTCTAGAAATTTTTATTTTAAAACATATGCGGAATACATAAACTTAAAGTGTGACTCCGTCCCCTTTTAAAACATTTCTAAATCATTTTCCCAACAATACTTCAAACATAAATAAAGAAATATTTAAAGTGTTAAAACATCCACCCGGTTTAAAAACAACTGAGTAAAGTACTGCAAATAAACATGTTTAAAACCATCAAACTAAAAATGTATCATCACAAAAAATAACATCGCTGCGGTCACGAGATACTGCTGCAACAGGCGCTCAGATGTCCTCAACGCCAGTCGGGGTAAACTCAGCAGGATCATCACCTGCGCCATTTAAACCTGGTGAGTCTAGAGGTTCAGCATGCTCTATCTTATATCATAACAAGGTACATACTAATAAAATTGCATGCAAGCACATACTTGTAATAAAATAACGTTAAAACATGAATGCGTGTATGATCTTAAAACATTGCTTCATACATTTCGTATCGTAACATAACATATAACATATATAAGGCATGACATAACGTAACATGAAAAACATATGAGTCGTATCCTGAAGTGTGACCATAGTCGATTGATCAATCTATAAACCAACGTGCGCAGCGGTGTGGTTCACCCGATCTCGAGTCGAGATCCCTATATGTCACACCTCTATAATGCCACTTCATCATGATATCAACACATGGATCCATAAGCTCGTAATACATTAACAAAAGTTCAACGGACCCGGTATCCCGCATCCCCTCATCATAAGTTGTCACAAATCATTCAATCTCTCGGGTTTTGTCTTTTAAAAGAACATGCCTTTGACATTCATAAAACATTCATGATGCATGCATTTCGTAAAATTATGCAAGTTTAAAATTTTAGGCCGTTAATGTATATTTAATCATTTCCTTTAAAACATTTACGTACATAGCATACTACATATATAATTAAATATATATTTACGAACTTCTACATTTTTCTAATTCGGTCAAGGACTGGTTCAGGATTCTGACCCACTACTTCTAGACTTAACATCAACCTTAACTTAGCCCATGACTTGAATGTTCACCTTTAAAATTTCCGAACACCTTCAAATTTTGACTACCTTTCATTCAATTTTGACTAAAGAGTTCAAAAGCTAATTTTGACTGATTCAAAATCAATTTGACTAATTTAAAATCAATTTTGACTTTAAAATCAATTTAAATCAATTTTGACTTTTAAAATGACAAGTTAATCGATTTTGACTCAAATGACCAATTTTGACCAAAAGATCGATTTTGACCAAATTAAAATCCAAAAATCAATTTTGACTTAATGAAAATCAAAATTCTCTAATTTTGACTAAAAACTTAAAATAAACATAAAACTCAATTAAATTAAAAGTTTGACTCAATTTAAAACATTTGACCATTCCTTTAAAATTGGACCTTTGACTTAAAATTAAAATAACCGATAAAATAACTCGGACCAACTTTAAAACATTTTGACTCGACATATGATGAATCAACCCGGTCCAATCGAACCAGCCAAACCGATCCAATTGAACCTGCCGGTCCAAGACATAAAACTAAACCTTTAAAATAATTTACTTCATCATTTGCTAAAAATTCAAACATTTAAAATTTGATTAAATAAAGACCAATTAAAATCCCAATGACCAAAATTTGACTTTAAATTTGATAAAAGTATTAGGCCCATAAATCAAAGGATTTTGACTTTAAAATTTTGACTTTAAAACATTCGGCTCAATACGCAAAAATTTCCAAAAATCTTTTAAATCAAATAAATTCTAAAAATGCTGGAAAACATCTTAAAATATGCTTAAAACATCAAATAAAATAATCCACGAACTTTGACTACCCCTAAGACTCGAACTTAATTTTCTCACAAAAATGACCCGATGAGGCTCACTTCGAGCGACAAAACGGTAAAATTCATTAAAAAACTATTTCATAACCAAATCACCACCATTTTCGACTCACATCACCCTAACTCAATATACTAGTCACTGAAATAAATGAAACTCAAAAAAATTCAATATGTGACCAAACCGACTCCCGCAAGCCCACTGTCCATGCGCAGACTGCAACCAGGACACGTTCTAGCCATAAAATTCGTAACTAATTCGTTCCTAAACCAAATCGCTTCTTGTTTGGACCTAAGTGTCCTAACTCAATGGGATATCTTATAAAGTCAACCTCAACCACACATACCATATTTATAGATGTACCCGACCCAAACAACTCTACTGTCGCACACAGACGAGAAGCCAGGACACATGCTGATCATAAAATTCGTAACTAATTCATTCCTTGACCAAATCGCTTTCCTTTTGGACCTATCCAAACTTGATGGACTAACTACTGGGACCACCCTTGGACCAAAATATAGCCCCATGAACCGCCCATGACCGAATCATCACAAGAAATGAATGAAACACGTGTTGAAAATCATGATTCATGCATGGATCTCAAACATTATGCATAGATCTAATCAAATCACATAAAAATCATGCATTGAACATTAACTATGGCTTAAATAGTGAGAAAATAAATTGATATTACATGCCTGGTTTGGATGGAGTAGAGATCTGCGAGTTACCGACGTTGTAGACGCGAGATCGGGGCACCACCGGCGTTGGATCACCAAAAACTCAGCAATGAATTGAGGATTTCGAAACTTTGAGTGTGAGGGGAGGGAGGGGACGGCTGGCGTGATTTGGAGGCTAGGTTAAGTGTTTAATTTGAGTTATGAAAAATAAAGAGTGCCACAAATGACCCCCATTGATTTTAATTAAGAAAAGGGGAGAAAATGACATGCTTGCCCCTCTAATTTATTGAAAAGATAATCAAAATCTTTATCTTGCTTTGAAATATCAAATTTTCGAAATCCATGCCCCCTCAAAATTTAAAGCATCCTAACATCCAATAAAACAGCCCGTATAGACGAAAAACGGATTCCCCTCCAAATTAATTATAAAAACAATATGACTATGTAATCATCTAAAATTATTTTCCCCCTAGTCATGCACTTATTCTCACGTAATCTGGATTTTGGGGCGTTACATGTACGCTAACCATGATTGACTGGTTCTTGCAGGCACTATCAGTGATACTTAGGGGATCATGGGGCGATGTTGCTAGATGGTTTACCATGATCTGATGGATAAGTCCGAAAATGTGTTTTCGGAGTCATAAATGTTGTGAGCCCACAGCTAGTTATATCCCTGAACCATTGAGGATCACACAAGTACTGGTTTCTCAATTCCCGTACGGAAATTTAAGCTCAATTTGTTGAGTATAGTAGGAGGAGGGATGGAAGTGTGACTTCCTAAAATTAACTGAGGTGGAAATGAGATTTCCTAAATTGGCTTGGACTAGTATGACTATCCTTAAAGCTGATAGCGGCCTAACTGCTATTTTTGATTAGGTGGTCTGAAAAATTGTTTTCACATCATAATGTTCAGTTTCGTAAACTGCGTAGATAGGTCCGATCTGAGTGTCGATTGGGATTATGATGAAGACACAATGATGGACTTGAAACCAATGTTCACTGGTCCTGGACTCGACCCAAGCCCATTAACCTGGTTTAAGCCCCAAGGGATATTCATTTTACTCACACCAAAAGTTGTATTGACAACTATCCTCTGAACTCTCTTCTCACCTTAGTTATATTTTTCTTCCCCTCCTCCCTTCCCTTCGATGTCGTCGCGTCGTCGCCGTCTCCGCCCGCCGCCACCGTCGGAAGTTGTTCCGACTGTCTCGGTGAGGAGATTTCGTCCGCAAAATTTTCGTCGGTTTTCTAATGCAAACCGACAAAGGAGTTGAGATTCTTGTCGTGGATCGGATTAGGCCTTGATCCAGCCGTTCGACCGTTGAAGTGCCAATTCCCTTGTGCAACTGGTCGGAGCCAGGAGACTAGATGCCAGCAAGGTAACCTTCTAAACATCCTATGAATGTTTAGATTATTGTTTAGGTGTATTGAAAGTTCCCGGGTTCTAATTTTAAATTCTTCCACTGTGCCCCGAGAGCGGGATCCGGATCCGCCGCTGCGCCAAAAGTGGTATCAGAGCTTTGGCTCAGATCTGTCAATATACCTTCTCCCAAATTGCATCAAAAATCTCGTTTTCAAAAAAAAAATTCACGCCGCTCCGCAACCACCGGGCCGACGCCGCACGCGTCGCCGTTTGCCACCGCACGCCCGTCGAGCACGTCGCGCGCGCCTTCCACGCCCACATCACGTCGGGTATCACGAGGGCCGGTGCACACGTTGCGGAGGGAGTTGCGTGCCTGTCGCGCACGCCATCCGCGCACGTCTCGGTGGTTGCTGCACGCTCCTCTAGGCGGGCGCTGCGCGTGCTGGCCGCTACCCTTGCACGCACACACGCAAGGGGCTGCCCGCGCCCACCGCCCCTCCTGCACGAGCTGGTCGCGTAGGTGGCCACCTCCCAGTGCGTGCACGTGGCGCACAGGGATACGCATGGCGTGCAGCACGCGTGCGAGCGGCGGTGCTGGGGCGGAGATGCGTTTAATGGAATTTGAATCCTAGGGTTTTTTCGAGCCTGTCCCGGGCGACCCGAGGGATTTTTGGGGCGATACTTGCTATTGTGCCTTTTGGTTGGACCAAAATTAATTTTAAAAAATTTTGCGATATTGGACCTAAAATTGTTTTAAGCCCAAAATTGATGAAATTAAAATAACGAAATAAGATTTTATTTATAAAATATTATTTTATATTTAAAATATGATTTTGTTGGATAAAATCAAATTTGATTTGATTATTTATTTATGTCAATTAATTGGATTAATTGAATAGATAATGTTTGGGATGATCTAGAGCCATGTCAATGTGTTAGGTGTATGCTAGGTTATATATTTGTTGGTTGTAATATTGTTGAGTTCATATCAAAGTGGACCTGGTTTATGGCCCGTTCCTACCCCTTTAAAATGTATCCCTTATTTATTATTTAAATATAAATATTAGACTTAGTGGGAGGATAATTTTGAAGATGGTGGAGATGATCAAA
The DNA here is from genome assembly GCA_001598015.1 of Dorcoceras hygrometricum. Lineage (NCBI taxonomy): Eukaryota > Viridiplantae > Streptophyta > Magnoliopsida > Lamiales > Gesneriaceae > Dorcoceras > Dorcoceras hygrometricum. The sequence goes on along the minus strand of KQ996622.1, from coordinate 120,245 downwards.
GATATTGAAGACCGAAGATATGTAAAACTGGAAGCTTATGTAATAGGATTGCATTTGCATACTGCATATCACCTAGATTGGACATATATCCGTGCTTGGCAACCACGGATCGCATAGCACTCGGTTATCGATCGTCGCAATTATATATGTGATATATATATCTGTTGAATACGCAAATTTTAAATTTGATTTGAATTTACTGAGACCAATTTCAAAATTAAAATCCCTCATTTTAAATTTGATTTAAAATTTATATCAAGATTAAAAGTTTCATGATTAAATGGAAGGAACTTAGTTTATTGATAATTATGAGGAAATGTGACAAAACGTTATCTAAGAGAGTCATTTATAAACCGGCTTAAAAATGGCTTGTACCTGCTAGTCTCCCTGAAGGGCGTTGCTTTGTCTAAGGAGGTTGGTTTTTAAGTGGGTCTTATCCCCTCCAACTACCTGGAATCACTCTTAGAGATGTTAGTCCACGACTTCTAAATTGATCATAAAACAAAAGTTTATTCGATAAGATCGTGAAGCTAAGGGAATTTAAATATTGTTTAAAATTTTCCTACCTTCCATCAACAATGGGTGTATGTCGATGCTACTTGCATACATAGCCCAACTCATATTATTGGGGGGGGGGGTTCTGTGTGCCGAAAATCTGTACACGCCATTGACACTTGCTGTGAGTTGGATGGAACTCCCATGATTTCGGCTCATATTATTGGGGACGTTATGGCGACCGTCCATTACAACTCAACATTGATGGGTCATCTTGACATGTGATAGTAAACGGCGTCATTTTATTGGGCCCTTACTGGACGTGAGGTAAATAATGGAGGTTGCACCTGTTGCAATTGGGCTCTACCTTTTTAGGGTCATGGTTGGCTGATATTATTCGGGACCATGATTTGTTGATTGGACTCTATGTACCCACTAAGGAAACTAGCTTTCTCGATTTCATTCGAGGATGGTGAAATCGTTAAAATAGTGGGAGGGTAATTCATAAGACTAAATGACCATGTTTTATGTCTTAGCGTTTTTCATGAATAGTCGGTAATGCATGTCTGTTTTTCCTTTTAGTATAAACTACTATAATCATGTCTTCAATCAAAAATCCACTTGCTGCTATACTGGATAGCAACAAATTCACTGGCTTAAACTACCAAAATTGGCTTCGAAATCTCAAGATTGTCTTAGCTTCGGAAAAACTTCTCTACACGCTAGAGAAAAGCCCTCCGAAGGAAGTCCCTGCCAATGCCAGTCCTGAGGAGCTGGCAAAGCTAGAAAAAAGGTGGGATGATGAGCTTAAGGTACAGTGCTATATGATAGCATCTATGTCCAACGAATTGCAGCGGCGATTTGAGAAGACGAAGTATGTTGCTGGCATACACCTTCACCTCAAAGAGTTGTATGGGGAGAACTCTCGGACAGAGAGGTTCACTACTGTCAAGGAGCTCATGACAAGCCACATGCACGAAGGGACTTCGGTCCGCGAGCATGGGGTCCGTATGATTGGGCTCATTTAGAAGTTAGTGGGCCTTGATATCACGCTTTCACGTGAGATGTCTGTGGATCTGCTTCTCTTCTCCCTCCCTGCTGCGTTCGACCCATTTGTGGTCAACTTCAACATGAACAAGCTGGAGGCCACCCTTGAAAAGGTGGTAAACATGCTTGTTGTGTTTGAGGGGACCATAAATAAGGACAAGCCTGTCCTCCTTTTGGGCTCTTTTCCTCTGCGAAGAAAGGGCCCAAACGCAAGGGTAAGAAGCGTTCTGCCCCTGCGAAGGAGGAAAAGCCTGCCAAGAATCCCAAGGCAAGGGCTCCGAAGCCAAACAAATCTGAAGACGTCTGCCACCATTGCCACCACTGCCACAATCCTGGGCATTGGAGGAGGAACTGTAGGGATTACCTCGAGCAGTTGCGAACTGAAAAAGTATATTCTACATTGAAATAAACATGTCTCTTAACTCGACTTCTTGGGTACTTGATACCGGATGTGGATCTCATATCTGTAATGACTTGCAGGTATGACAAGAAGTCGACATGTTAGGGAGGATGAGACCCACTTGAGGCTTGGCAACGAAGCAAGGGTTGCGGCCGAAGCTATTGGAGATGTTTATTTATTTCTTTATTCTAATTTAAGTTGTTGTTGAAAAATGTTTTATTTGTTCCCGAATTAATAAAAAAATATTATTTTTGTTTCTATGCTTGATAGTGATGGATATTCTTGTCATTTTGCTAATTCGATTTGCAATATTTACAAGAATTAATTGGGGAACGCAAAAACGATCTATACAACTTAAAATTGAGAAAAGTTCCAACTCACGATGTTGAAACACATACAACAACAATAAAAAGGAAAAACGATAGTCTAAACCCGGCACAACTTTGGCGTGCTAGGCTAGGTCATATTTCCTTGAATAGGATGAACAAGTTGATTAGGAGCGACATGTTTAATATGTCTGATATTAACTCCTTACCAACTTTTGAATCCCGTCTCAAAGGAAAAATGACAAAATTTTACTTCACGGGCAAGCCTGAACGTGCTCTAGGTCTATTGGATTTGATCCATACTGATGTGTGTGGCCCACTTGGTACTAAGACCGGTCACACCTCCTTCATCACCTTTATCGATGATCACTCTGTTAGAGTAGGTGCCTAACTAGCCAACTTGTGGCGTGTGGGCTTTTTATGACTCTTTGTATAAAACAATCTTTGTTTATGAAATTCGCATTTAATATATGGAATTCTTTATCATCATTATTTATAATGTTAACAATTGTGTTGGATAAAGACCTAGAATGCACCATAGTGTATGTTAGATGTGATAGTGGATATGATGACTATCATGAAACATATCTAATAGTCACTGTGTATTCTGAACTTGTTCCTAGTCGATTGGGCCGTCAAAATGAGGATAAGGCCGCCCGAGTTTGAGACTAACATCTGGATGTGAAGTACCACGTTTCATTGGTAGGGAACATTGTGATGTTCTGAGCATGCAGATGGATGGTTTTCCTGGCGAACTATCGAGCTACCCTCGTTCAGGTTCTCCAAGTGGTTACCATTTGTCGAGTGGAGAGTCCGAGGTATTGGTTGCATGGATTAGTCCTTACTACTCGAAATATCATTGAGAATCTACATGATTAGTCGCCTCACTTTGACTCGTTTACCGACTCCGTGAGGGTCATCAGGTGTCGAGATTGGGTGAGGTCACGAAGCATGTGGAGTCGATGCTTTGTTGTCGAGGATCACCGCTCGCCCTAGTGCGAGGATATCCTATGCTATCTGAGGAGATAATAGTGTGACAAATCTCTGGCCAGAGTACTCTTGTGCTTCAGTATAAATGATTTTACCTGGTAGCACTCGCGATGTCGCTATTCTGATCTCCAAGATGTATTCATGGCTATCGAATCTCCAACGACTCTCGATTTACCAATGGTCGTTGATTCGATCGGGATATATGGGTTGAAAGGACCGTACTGTACGCTAACCATGACCGACTGGTTCTTGCAGGCACTATCAGTGATATCTAGGGGATCATGAGGCGATGTTGCTAGGCGCTTTACCATGGTCCGATGGATATATCAGAAAAATTTGTTTTCTGATTCACAATGAGTTGTGAGCCCACGGCTAGCTGTATCCCTGAACCATTGAGGGTCACACAGTGTACTGGTTTTACCAATTCCCATGCAGACAAGGATATGGTACTCAAAGTGTTGAGTATAGTAGGAGGAAGGTTGGGAGTATGACTTCCCAAAAGTAGCTAAGGGAGTAGGACTTCCATATTTAGCTAATGAGAGTAAAACCAGTCATATATATAGATTTAGTGGTCCGAAAATTTGATTTTGCATCATAATGATCAGTTTGGTAAACTGAGCACATAGGTGATATCTGATCATCGATCGGGATTTTGATGAGACCACATTCGAGGGAGTTGAAACGAATGTTCACAGTTCGAGTTAAACCAAATATTCACAGTTCGAGTTGAACTGAATGTTCACAGTTCGAGTTGAACCGAATGTCCACAGTTCTACTTGAAATGAATGTTCACAGTTCTACTTGAAACTAATGTTCACAGTTGTGTTTACATCAAACACTTTCCATCAATCTATAATATGGCATGAAGAGAGAAAGAAAAACACACAACAAAAGCTATTCAACAAATTCTCCTCCTCTCCTCCTCTCCCTCCTCCCGTCGCCGCCGCCGCCGTCGCACTTCGCTGCGATCGTCCTGACGAGGAGGTTCTGCTCGTGAAATATTCATTAGGATTCTAGTGCATTCCAATGAAGGAATTGGAAACCGATCGTGGACCTGATTAGGAGCAACCAAAGAAGTGCTATTTCCATTTGAGAAATAGTCGGAGCCAGGCGCCTAATCGCCAGACAGATATATTCCTCAATCATCATCATCTTGTGATCTTCAGGTACGATGACTCAGCCGACCATCACAAGGCAGTGTGGTATTCAAGCGCAACGACTCAGCTGGCCACCACAACAAAACAACGTTGGACATTTCAGGCACGATGACTCAGCCAGCCGATCTCAACGTGTAAAGAGATTCTTTCAATAGAATCAGGCTAAATATGCATGCGTGAATGCACATCAGACTCATGCTTACTCAATGCATACATCACACGCACAAACAGCAATGAACACAGAAGCAGATAATTCAGCAGTTAACACACAATAGAAATATTCCCAAAGCTGATATCGAAAACTGCTTAATACATAGCTCAATTCGTACCTCAAACCTCAACAGATCTTACACAACAGAAGGGCGCATCAACCAACTCAATTTCGCTGCCCAAGCAGCTCCATGGCCACTCAGCAGAAGCTACTGCAAGCTCAAATCTGTCAAAGTATCTAGCAATTCCACACCCCTGGAAGTGTGGTTAAACTGCCTCCCCAGGGAATCGAACCCGGGTCACTAGGCTTATTACCCAAAGTTCACCTTCCCTGGTACCACTTGAGCTAGTGACCCGGGTTCGATTCCCTGGGGAGGCAGTTTAACCATACTTCCAGGTGTGTGGGTAGTCCTATGAGTATGGGTTCACCCTCCAGGGTCTCCACAGTAGGGAGCTGGGTGGGTCCTTACACACCTACTGCGTGCACATTGTGGAGGGTCGCGAGGGCCGGTGCATGCAGCGAGCGTGCACGTTGCGGCGGGCGTTGCGCGCCTGTCGCGCTCGCCCCATGCGCACATCCTGAAGGGCGCTGCCCGCTCAGGCCGCTACCCGTGCGTGCACCCGCTGCCCATCCTGCGTATGCAGGCCGTGCAGCAGGACGCCCTCCCGTGCTGCACATGTGCGGCGGTGCCGGGATGGCGATGCGACGGTGGAATTTGATTCCTAGTGTTTTTTCGAGCCTGTCTCGGGCGGCCCGACGGGTTTTTGGGCTGATACTTGATATCGGGCTTTTTGGTTGGACAAAAATTATTTTTCAAAATTTTTTTAGATATTGGTCCTAAAATTTTTTTATGCCCAAAATTATTTGATGCAATTAAATTAAAAAAATATTACTTTATATTTAAAATTTTATTTTGTTGGATAAAATCAAATTAGATTTGATTATTTTATTTATGTCAATTAATTGAATAAATAATGTTGTTTGCGATTATCGAGAGTCATGCCCAATGTGTTAGGTTTATGCTATCTTTTACATTTCTTGATTTTAATATTGTTGAAATCGTATAAAAAGTGGGCTTGGTTTATGTGACCCGTTCTCACCCCTTTAAAATGTATCCCTATTTGTCATGGTTATTTAAATGTAAATATTAGACTTAGTGGGAGGATAATTTTAAAGATGGTGGAGATGATGATCAAAGATATTGAAGATCAAAGACTTGTTAAACTGGAAGCTTATGTAATAGGATTGCATTTGCATACTACATGTCACCTAGGACTGGACCTAGATCCTTGCTTGGCAACCACGGATCGCATAGCTCTCTCTCATCGATCATCCCAATTATATATGTGATATATATCTGTTGAATTCGCATTTTTTTAATTTGATTTAAAATTTTTGAGACCAAATTTCAAAATTAAAATCGCTCATTTTAAATTCGATTTAAAATTTATATCAAGATTAAAAGTTTATTCGATAAGCTAAGGGAATTTAAATATTGTTTAAAATTTCCTACCTTCCATCAACAATGGGTGTACGTCGATGCTACCCGTATACATGGCCTGACTCATATTATTGAGGGGGTTATGTATGCCGGAAAACTGTACACGTCATTGACACTTGCTGTGAGTTGGTTGGAACTCCCTTTAACGTTGGCTCATATTATTGGGGACATTAAGGGGACCGTCTATCACAACTCAACATTGATGGGTCATCTTGACACGTGATAGTAATCGGTGTCATATTATTGGGCCCTTATTGGACGTGAGGTAAATACATGGAGGTTGCACCTGTTGTAATTGGGCTCTACCTTTTGAGGGTCATGGTTGGCTGATATTATTCGGGACCATGATTTTTTGATTGGACTCTATGTACCCACTAAGGAAACTTGTTTTCTCGATTTCATTAGAGGGTGGTGAAATCGTTAAAATAGTGGGAGGGTAATTCATAAAACTAAATGACCATGTTTTATGTCTTAGAATTTTTCATGAATAGTCAGTAATGAATATCTGTTTTTCTTTTCAGTATAAACTGCTTTCATTATGTCTTCGATCAAAAATCCACTTGCTGCTATAATGGATAGCAACAAGTTCACTGGCTTAAACTATCAAAATTGGCTTCGAAACATCAAGATTGTCTTGGCTTCGGAGAAACTTCTCTACACGCTAGAGAAGAACCCTCCGAAGGAAGCCCCTGCCAATGCCAGTCCTGAGGAGCTGGCAAAGCTGGACAAATGGTGGGATGACGAGCTTAAGGCATGGTGCTATATGATAGCATCTATGTCCAACGAAATGCAGCGGCGGTTTGAGAAGACTGAGTATGCTGCTGGCATACACCTTCATCTCAAGAGCTGTATGGGGAGAACTCTCGGACTGAGAGGTTAACTATTGTCAATGAGCTCATGACGAGCCGCATGCACGAGGGGACTTCGGTCCGCGAGCATGGAGTCAGTATGATTGGGCTCATTGAGAAGCTAGTGGGCCTTGATATCTCACTTCCACATGAGCTATCTATGGATCTGCTTCTCCTCTCCCTGCCTGCTGCATTCGACCCTTTTGTGGTCAACTTTAACATGAACAAGCTGGAGGCCACCCTTGAAGAGGTGATAAACATGCTTGTCGTGTTCGAGGGGACCATAAAGAAGGACAAGCCCGTCCTCCTTTTGGGCTCTTCTTCCTCTGTGAAGAAGGGGCCCAAACGCAAGGGTAAGAAGCGTTCTGCCCCTGCGAAGGAGGGTAAGCCCGCCAAGAAGCCCAAGACAAGGACTTCATAGCCGAACAAATCTGAGGATGTTTGTCAGCACTGCCACAAGCCTGGGCATTAAAGGAGGAACTGTAGGGATTACCTCGAGCAGTTGCGAACTACGAAAGGTATGTTCTACATTGAAATAAATATGCCTCTTAACACGACTTCTTGGGTACTTGACACCGGATGTGGATCTCATATCTGCAATGACTTGCAGGTAATGACAAGAAGTCGACGTCATAGAGAGGGTGAGACCCACTTGAGGCTTGGCAACGGAGCAAGGGTTGCGGCCGAAGCTATAGGAGATGTTTATTTATTTCTTTCTTCAAATTTTAAGTTGTTGTTGAGAAATGTTTTATTTGTTCCTGAATTAATAAAGAACATCATTTCCATTTCTATGCTTGATAGTGATGGATATTCTTGTCATTTTGCCAATTCGATTTGCAATATTTACAAGAATGAATGTTTAATTAGAATTGGGGAACGCGAAAATGATCTATACGCCTTAAAATTGAGAGAAGTTCCAACTTGTGATGTAGAAACACACACAACAACGATAAAAAGGAAAAACGATAGTTTGAACCGGCACAACTTTGGCACGCTAGGCTAGGTCATGTTTCCTTAAATAGGATGAACAAGTTGATTAGGAGTGACATGTTTGATATGTCTGATATTAACTCATACCAACTTGTGAATCTTGTCTCAAGGGAAAATGACAAAATTGTCCTTCACAGGAAAGCCTGAACGTGCTGAAGACCTATTGGATTTGATCCACACTGATGTGTGTGGCCCACTTAGTATTGGTATTAAGTCCGGTCACACTTACTTCATCACCTTTACCGATGATCACTCTAGGTATGGGTGTAGGACCGAGCGCTTGCCGCTTTACCAAAAGCTATAGCTAGTGGTAACGGTGCAACTCCAATCTTTTAAACCGTATAGCAACACAAGCGCCACGTTTCGATCGCTCTACCAAGCAGGAGCAATTATTGCACTCCAACAATCCCCCTCCCAATAATGCACTCCTTGCAATCAATGGGAATCGAACCCGTGACCTTGGCTCTGATACCAATTGTAGGACCGAGCGCTTGCCGCTTTACCAAAAGCTATAGCTAGTGGTAATGGTGCAACTCCAATCTTTTAAACCGTATAGCAACACAAGCGCCACGTTTTGATCGCTCTACCAAGCAGGGGCAATTATTGCACTCCAACAATGGGTACTTGTACTTAATGAAGCACAAGTCTGAATCCTTTGAAAGGTTTAAAGAATTCAAAGCTGAAGTTGAAAATCAATTGGGAAAAAAAATTAAAACACTTCGATCCGATCGATGTGGAGAATACTTGAGTGTCGAATTTCAAGACTATCTTAAATAGAATGGGATTCTCTCACAGTGGACCCCTTCGACCACACCACAGCTCAACGGTGTAGCGGAGCGTCGTAATCGAATCTTGATGGACATGGTTCGATCTATGATGAGTTTCACTAAACTTTCTGCTTCGTTTGGGGCTATGCGCTCGAAACGGCCGTAATGTTGTTGACCAATGTCCACACCAAGGAAGTGGATAAAACTCCATATCAGGTATGGATGGGCAAGCCGCCAAAGTACTCATACTTGAGGATTTGGGGATGTCCTGCTTACGTGAAGCAGATAGTGGGAGATAAGCTAGATAATAGATCCATCTTATGTTACTTCATTGGGTATCCAAAGAATTCTATTGGATACTGTTGGTGAAAGTGGCGGATCCGGATCCCGTTTCCCGGGGCGCAGCGGAAGTTTAAAATTTTTGCACCGGAAATCGTTCAATACATCAAAACAATACAATTAACCATACATAGGATGTTTATCGATTGTTACCTTGCTGGCGTCTAGGCGCCTGGCTTCGACCAGTTTCACAAGGAAACCGGCACTTCAAAAGGTAGGCGGCGGTAGATCGTCTAATCAGGTCCACGACCGGAAGCATGAATCCTTCGTCAGCCTGCACTAGAAGGACTGACGAATTCGACACGAACGGAATCTCCCCAACGCGACGATCGGAACAAGTCCGATCACGGTAGGCGGCGGCGCGTGCGGCGGCGGCGACGGCGCGTGGTGCTCGGCGGCGGCGAGGGAGAATTGGAGGAGGGGGCGGCGGCTATTGAGAGCTAGGGTTGTATCTTGTGTCTTGTTTGTGTAACCCTAGGTCTAGCATAAGTAGACCAATGATGGGCTTTCACTAGCCCAATGGGCCTGGGGCAGGCCCAGGTCCATATGAACATTCGTTTCAACCGAACCACCGTGGCTTCATCATAATTTCGATCGACGATCAGATCGGACCGATCAACTCAGTTTCCAAAACTGAATATTATGATGTGAAAACAATTTTTCAGACCACCTAGACCCAAATTACAGTTTAGCCCCTCAACTTTGGGAAATCGCAATTTGACCCCTGTTGACTTTTAGGAAGTCGCACTCCCTAAATTCCTCCTCCTATGCTCAACACATTGAGCTCAGTTTCCATGCGGGAATCGTGAATCCAGTACTTGTGTGACCCTCAATGGTTCAGGGATACAGCTAGCCGTGGGCCCACAACCATTGTGACTCCGAAATCACAATTTCGGACTTGCCCATCGGATCATGGTAAAGCGCCTAGCAACATCGCCCCATGATCCCCTAGGTATCACTGATAGTACCTGCAAGAACCAGTCGGTCGTGGTTAGCATACAGTACGGTCCTTTCAACACATATATCACGATCAGATCAACGGCCATTGGTAAGTCGAGAGTCGCTAGAGATCCGATAACTATGCATACATCTTGGAGATAGAATAGTGACATCGCGAGTGTTACTAGGCAAACCCATTTACCTAAAACACATCCAGTACTCTGGCCAGAGATTTATCACACTATTGTCTCCTCAGATAGCATAGGATATCCACGCATAAAAGCGAGCGGTGAATCCTCGACAACGAAGCATCTACTCCTACATGCATCGGGACCTCACCCAATCCCGCCACCTAATGACCCCAAGTGAGTCGGTAAATGGGTCAAAGTGATGCGCCTATCATGTAGAGTCTCAATGACGTTTCGAGTAGTGAGGACTAATTAGTACAACCAAGATCTCGGACTTATCCACTCGACAAATGGTAACCACTTGGAAAGTCCGAACGAGGGTAGTTCGATAGATCACCAGGTCACTATCCATCTGCATGCTCAGAACATCACAATGTTCCCTACCAATGAAACATGGTACTTCACATCGCGACAAATGGTAACCACTTGGAAAGTCCGAACGAGGGTAGTTCGATAGATCACCAGGTCACTATCCATCTGCATGCTCAGAACATCACAATGTTCCCTACCAATGAAACATGGTACTTCACATCGCAGATTCTAGTCTCAAGCTCGGGCGGCCTTATCCTAATTTTGAC
>KQ996622.1:49517-59770 GCA_001598015.1 Dorcoceras hygrometricum | reverse complement strand
ACATCACAATGTTCCCTACCAATGAAACATGGTACTTCACATCGCAGATGCTAGTCTCAAGCTCGGGCGGCCTTATCCTCATTTTGACGGCCCAATCGACTAGGAACGAATTCAGAATACACAGTGACTATTAGATGTGTTTCATGATAGCCATCATATCCACTATCACATCTAACATACACTATGGTGCATTCTAGGTCTTTATCCAACACAATTGTTAACATTATAACATAATGAAAATAAAGAATGCCATATAGAAATGCGTATTTCATAAATAAAGATCGTTATACACAAGAGTCAATAAAACCCACACGCCACAAGTTGGCTAGTTGGGCATCTACTCTAACAGATACTGCTTCTACTATCCCAATGAAACAAAAGTGTTTGTTTCTAGAAATGCCACCTTTATGGAAAAGGAATTTTTACTTGATAGAAAAGGCAAGATAGTAGAACTTGAAGAGGTTCGAGAACCAACTGAAGTACCAAGTGATTCTCCTGCACCTCAAGATCCAATCCTTGATATGGACACACCTAGGAGATCTAAAAGGGTTCCTAGGGCTCCTGTTAGATATGGTCTCCTCCTTAAAGATGATCAAAGTGATCAAACTGTTGGATGTGATCCAAGAACCTTCAAGGTGGTAATTTCCGATGCTGATTCTAATTTGTGGCTTGAAGCAATGCAATCTTAGATTGACTCAATGCATTCAAACCAAGTTTGGACTCTTGTGAATCCTCCCGAAGGAATAGTTCCTATTGGGTGTAAATGGATATACAAGAGAAAACTTGGGCCTGATGATAAGGTACTGACCTACAAGGCGCGACTGGTCGCGAAAGGTTACACTCAAAGACAAGGAGTTGACTATGATGAAACTTTTTCACCAGTTGAAATGTTCAAGTCAATTAGAATTCTACTAGCCATAGCCGCATGGTACGACTATGAGATATGGCAAATGGATGTGAAACTGCGTTCCTTAATGGAAACATTAAGGAAGAGATCTATATGACACAGCCTGAGGGTTTCACATCTGTGGGAAGTGATCATAAAGTATGCAAACTTCAGAGATCGATATACGGTTTCAAACAAGCGTCAAGAAGTTGGAACCTGAGATTTGATGAAACAATTAAAGAATTTGGTTTCATCAAGAATCCCAAGGAGCCATGTGTGTATAAGAAGGTAGTTAAAATGCGGTGACATTCCTTGTACTTTATGTTGATGACATTCTACTCATTGGGAATGACGTAGGAATGCTGCAGTCAACTAAAGTATGGTTGTCTAGTAGATTCTCGATGAAGGACATGGATGAAGCATCCTATATTCTAGGAATACAGATCTATAGAGATAGATCAAAAAGGATGCTCGGACTCACCCAAACGACTACACCGATACCATACTTAAGCAATTCTCAATGGAAGAGTCCAAGAGAGACACCTGCCTATGTGCCACGGGGTCACTCTATATAAATCTATGTGTCCGAAGACTGATGAGGAGATAGAGAGTATGACACGTGTGCCATATGCCTCGGCAATAGGTAGTATTATGTATGGTATGATCTCAACTAGACCAGATGTCGCATATGCTCTGAGTGTCACGAGCCACTACCAAGCAAATCCCGACCAAATGCATTGGAAGGCCGTGAAAGATATTCTTAAGTACTTACGAAGGACTAAGAATATGTTCATGGTCTATGGGGGTGGTGAACTAAAATTGGAAGGCTACACTGCTTCTAGATTCCAATGCGATGTGGACGATTCGAAGTCGACCTCTGGATTTGTATTCATGCTCAATGGTGGTGCTGTCTCTTGGAAGAGTTCCAAACAAGACACCATCGCGGATTCAACCACTGAGGCTGAGTACATCGCAGCATCAGCTGCTGCTAAAGAGGCGGTTTGGATAAGAAATTTCGTCCAAGAGTTGGGCGTAATCCCTGAAGGGTTGGTCCAGTCCCGGTATACTGTGACAACACAGGTGCCGTTGCACAAGCAAAGGAACCTAGGTCTCACCAAAGATCCAAACATACACTGAGGAAATACCACATAATCCGGGATATTGTGGCTAGAGGTGCTATAGCAGTTGAGAGAGTCGCCTCTGCAGACAACATTGTTGATCCACTTACGAAGCCCTTGCCAGGCCCGTTGTTTGAACAACAATGCGAAGCAATGGGACTACGCATTATGAGTATTTGGCTTTAGGACAAGTGGGAGATTGTTAGAGTAGGTGCCCAACTTGCCAACTTGTGGCGTGTGGGCTTTTTATGACTCTTTGTGTAAAACAATCTTTGTTTATGAAAGTCGCATTTAATATATGGCATTATTTATCATCATTATTTTATAATGTTAACAATTGTGTTGGATAAAGACCTAGAATGCACCATAGTGTATGTTAGATGTGATAGTGGATATGATGGCTATCATGAAAACATATAATAGTCACTGTGTATTCTGAACTTGTTCCTAGTCGATTGGGCCGTCAAAATGAGGATAAGACCGCTCGAGTTTGAGACTAGCATCTGCGATTTGAAGTACCACGTTTCATTGGTAGGGAACATTGTGATGTTCTGAGCATGCAGATGGATGGTTTGCCTGGCGAACTATCGAGCTACCCTCATTCGATTCTCCAAGTGGTTACCATTTGTTGAGTGGAGAGTCCGAGGTATTGGTTGTATGGATTAGTCCTTACTACTCAAAACATCATTGAGACTCTACATGATTAGTCGCCTCACTTTGACTCGTTTACCGACTCCGTGTGGGTCATCAGGTGTCGAGATTGGGTGAGGTCACGAAGCATGTGGAGTCGATGCTTTGTTGTTGAGGATCACCGCTCGCCCTAGTGCGAGGATATCCTATGCTATCTGAGGAGATAATAGTGTGACAAATATCTGGCCAGAGTACTCTTGTGCTTCAGTATAAATGAGTTTACCTGGTAGCACTCGTGATGTCGCTATTCTGATCTCCAAGATGTTTGCATGGATATCGAATCTATAATGACTCTCGATTTACCCATGGTCGTTGATTCGATCGGGATATATGAGTTGAAAGAACCATACTATACGCTAACCATGACCGACTGGTTCTTGTAGGCACTATCAGTAATACCTAGGGGATCATGGGGCGATGTTGCTAGGCGCTTTACCATGGTCCGATGGGTAGATCAGAAAAATGTGTTTTCTGATTCACAATGAGTTGTGAGCCCACGGCTAGCTGTATCCCTGAACCATTGAGGGTCACACAGTGTACTGGTTTAACAATTCCCGTGTAGACAAGGATATGATACTCAAAGTGTTGAGTATAGTAGGAGGAAGGTTGGGAGTATGACTTCTCAAAAGTAGATAAGGGAGTAGGACTTCCATATTTAGCTAATGAGAGTAAAACATGTCATATATATAGATTTAGTGGTCCGAAAATTTGATTTTGCATCATAATGATCAGTTTTGTAAACTGAGCACATCGGTGATATCTGATCATCGATCGGGATTATGATGAGATCACATTCGAGGGAGTTGAACCGAATGTTCACAGTTCGAGTTGAACCGAGTGTTCACAGTTCGAGTTGAAACTAATGTTCACGGTTCTACTTGAAATGAATGTTCACAGTTCTACTTGAAACAAATGTTCACAGTTTTTTTTACATCATGAAGGGAGAAAGAAAAACACACAACAAAAGCTATTCAGCAAATTCTCCCCCTCTCCTCCTCTCCCTCCTCCCGTCGGCGCCGCCGCCGTCGCACTTCATTGCGATCGTCCTGGCGAGGAGGTTCTGCTCATGAAATATTCGTTGGGATTATAGTGCATTCCAACGAAAGAATTGGAAACCGATCGTGGACCTGATTAGGAGCAACCAAAGAATTGCTATTTCCATTTGAGAAATAGTCGGAGCCAGGCGCCTAGTCGCCAGACAGGTATATTCTAAACATCCTATGAATGTTTGAATTATTATATAGGTGTATTGACCGTTCCCGGGCTCCTAAATTTTTAATTCTTCCGCTGCGCCCCGGCAGCGGGATCGGGATCCGCCGTTGCGCCAACACGCTCTAGGTATGGGTACTTGTACTAAATGAAGCACAAGTCTAAATCTTTTGAAAAGTTCAAGGAATTTAAGGCTGAAGTAGAAAATCAACTGGGAAAAGGTATTAAAACACTTCGATCCGATCTAAGTGGAGAATACTTGAGTGCTGAATTTCAAGACTATCTTAAAGAGAATGGGATTCTCTCTCAGTGGACCCCTCCGGCCACACCACAGCTAAATCGTGTAGTGGAGCATCGTGATCGAATCTTGAAGGACATGGTTCGATCTATGATGAGCTTCACTGAACTTCCTACCTAGTTTTGGGGCTATGCGCTCGAAACAACGGTAATGTTGTTGAACAATGTCCACACAAAGACAGTAGAACTCGAAGAAGTTCGAGATCCAACTAAATACCAAGTGAATCTCCCGCACCTCGAGATCCAATCCTTGATATGAACACACCTAAGAGATCTGAAAGGGTTCCTAGAGCTCCTGCTAGATATGGTTTCCTGCTTGAAGGGGATCAAAGTGATCAAACTGTTGGATGTGATCCAACAACCTTCAAGGAGGCAATTTCCGATGCTGATTCTAATTTGTGGCTTGAAGCAATGAAATCTGAGATTGACTCAATGCATTCGAACCAAGTTTGGACTCTTGTGAATCCTCCCGAAGGAATAGTTCCTATTGGGTGCAAATGGATATACAAGAGAAAACTTGGGCTTGATGGTAAGGTACTGACCTACAAGGCGCGACTGGTCGCAAAAGATTAAACTCAAAGGTAAGGTGTTGACTATGATGAAACCATTTCACCAATTGCAATGTTCAAGTCAATTAGAATCCTGCTAGCCATAGCCGCATGGTATGACTATGAGATATGGCAAATGGATGTGAAAACTGCGTTCCTAAATGGAAACATTAAGGAAGAGATCTATATGATGCAGTCACAGGGTTTCACATCTGTAGGAAGTGAGCATAAAGAATGCAAACTTCAGAGATCGATATATGGTCTCAAGCAAGCATCGAGAAGTTGGAACCTGAGATTTGATGAAACAATTAAAGAATTTTGTTTCATCAAGAATCCCGAGGAGCCATGTGTGTATAAGAAGGTAGTCAAGAATGCTGTGACATTCCTTGTACTTTATGATGATGACATTCTACTCATTGGGAATGATGTAGGAATGCTGCAGTCAACTTTATCTAGTAGATTCTCGATGAAGGACATGGGTGAAGCATCCTATATTCTGTTAATATAGATCTATAGAGATAGATCGAAAAGGATGCTTGGACTCACCCAAGCGACCTACATCGATACATACTTAAGCGATTCTCTATGGAAGAGTCCAAGAGAGGACACCTACCTATGTGCCGCAGGGTCACTCTATCCAAGTCTATGTGTCCAAAGACTGATGAGGAGATAGAGAGTATGACACGTGTGCCATATGCCTCGGAAATAGGTAGTATTATGTATAGTATGATATCGACTAGACCGGATGTCGCATATGCTCTGAGTCTCATGAGCCGCTACCAAGCCAACCCCGGCCAAATGCATTGGAAGGCTGTGAAATATATTCTTAAGTACTTACAAAGGACTAAGAATATGTTCATGGGATATGGGGGTGGTGAACTGAAATTGGAAGGCTACACTGATTCTAGCTTCCAATGCAATGTGGACGATTCGAAGTCAACCTTTGGATTTGTATTCATGCTCAATGGTGGTGCTATCTCTTGGAAGAGTTCCAAGCAAGACACCATCGCGGATTCAACCACTGATTCTGAGTACATTGCAGCATCAGTGGCTGCTAAAGAGTCGGTTTGGATGAGGAATTTCGTCCAAGAGTTGGGCGTAATTCGTGAAGGAGTTGGTCCAGTCCCGGTGTACTGTGACAACACGGGGGCCATTGCGCAAGCAAAGGAACCTAGGTCTCACCAAAGATCCAAACATATACTGAGGAAATACCACATAATCCGGGATATTGTGGCTAGAGGTGACATAGTAGTTGAGAGAGTCGCCTCTGCAGAAAACATTGCTGATCCACTTACGAAGCCCTTGTCAGGACCATTGTTTGAAAAACATCACGAAGCAATGGGAGTACGTCTGATGAGTAGTTGGTTTTAGAGCAAGTGGGAGATTGTTAGAGTAGGTGCGCAACTAGCCAACTTGTGGCGTGTGGGTTCTTGTTGACTCTATGTAAAATGATCTTTATTTATAAAATTCGCATTCTTTTATGGCATTATTTATCTTCATTATTATGATTACAATTGTTGGATAAAGACCTTGAATGCACTATAGTGTATGTTAGATGTGATAGTGGATTTGATGGCTATCATGAAACACATCTAATAGTCATTGTGTATTCTAATCTAGTTCCTAGTCGATTGGGCCATCCAAAAGAGGATAAGGGCCGCCCGAGCTTGAGACTAGCATCTGCGATGCGAAGTACCACGTTTCATTAGTAGGGAACATAGTGATGTTCTGAGCATGCAGATGGATAGTGACCTGGTGTTCTATCGAACTATCCTCGTTCGGACTTTCCAAGTGGTTATCATTTATCGAGTGGATTAAGTCTGAGGTCTTGGTTTTACAGATTAGTCCTCACTACTTGAAACGTCATTGAGACTCTACATGATAGGTGTCTCACTTTGATCCGTTTACCGACTCAATTGGGGTCATCAGGTTGCGGGATTGGGTGAGGTCCCAATGCATGTAGAAGTCGATGCTTCGTTGTCGAGAATTCACCGCTCACCCTTGTGCATGGATATCCTATGCTATCTGAGGAGATAATAGTGTGACAAATCTCTTGCCAGAGTACTAGATGTGTTTTAGGTAAATGCGTTTACCTAGTAACACATGCGATGTCAATATTGATCTTCAAGATGTATGCATGGTAATTGGATCTCTAGTGACTCTCGATTCACCAATGGTCGTTGATCTGATCGGGATATTTGAGTTGAAAGTACCGTACTGTACGGGAACCATGATCGACTGGTTCTTGCAGACACTATCAGTTATACCTAGGGGATCATGGGATGATGTTGCTAGACATTTTACCATGATCCGATGGGTAAGTCCGAAAATGTATTTTCGGAGTCACAAATGTTGTTATATCCCTGAATCATTGAGGGTCACACAAGTATTGGTTTCTCAATTCCGTGCGGAAATTAAGTTCAATTTGTTGAGTATAGTAGGAGGAAGGATGAAATTGTGACTTCCTAAAATTAACTGGGGTGGAAATGAGATTTTCTAAATTGGCTTGGACTAGTATGACTATCCTTAAAGCTGATAGGGGCCTAACTGCTATTTTGGATTAGGTGGTCTGAAAAATTGTTTTCACATCATAATGTTCAGTTTTGTAAACTGTGTAGATCGGTCTGATCTGATCGTCGATCGGGATTATGATGAAGCCACAACGATGGACTTGAAACCAATATTCACTGGGCCTGGGCCCGACCCAAGCCCATTAACCTGGTTTAAGCCCATGGAAAATCTATAAATATGGGCCCTTGGGTATTCATTTTACTCGCACCAAAAGTTGGTAACAACTCTCCAAGTTGGATTGAGTGCTCTCCCTTCAGTTATATTTTTCCTTTCCCTTCTCCTCACCCCCTTTGCCGGGCTGCCGCCGTCGCCGCCCGTGGTCGCCGCCGCCGTCGAAATTTTTTCTGACCATCTCAGCGAGGAGATTCCGTTCGTGAAACTTTCGTTGGTTTTCTAGTGCAAACCAACGAAGGAATTGAGATTCTGGTCGTGGACCGGATTAGGAGGCCGTAGCTGTTCAACCGTTGAAGTGCCAATTCCCTAGTGGAACTGGTCGGAGCCAGGCACCTAGACGCCAGCAAGGTAATCTTCTAAACATACTATGAATGCTTAGATTATTTTTTAGGTATATTGATTGTTCCCGGGCTCAAAACTTAAATTCTTCCGCTGCGCCCCGGGAGCGGGATCCGGATCCGTCGCTGTGCCAACAGTGGTATCAGGGCTTTGGCTCGAATCTGTCAATACACCATTATGCCTGAATTGCATCAAAAATCTGGTTTTTCAAAAAAAAAAAATTTCTCCGGACGCACGCCGCCGTGCCACCACCATGCAGTCGCCGCGCACACCGTCGCCTGCCACCGCGTGCACGTTGCACTCGCCGTGTGCGCCTGTCACGCGCATATCGCTGGAAAAATGGTGGGATGATGACCTTAAGGCATGGTGTTATGTGATAGCATCTATGTCTAACGAATTTCAGCCGCGATTTGAGAAGACGAAGCATGTTGTTGGCATACACCTTCACCTCAAAGAGTTGTATGGGGAGAACTCTTGGACTGAGAGGTTCACTACTGTCAAGGAGCTCATGGCAAGCCGCATGCGCGAGGGGACTTCGGTCCGCGAGCATGGGGTCCGTATTATTGGGATCATTGAGAAGCTAGTGGGCCTTGATATCACGCTTCCACATGAGCTGTCTGTGGATCTGCTTCTCCTCTCCCTCTCTACTGCTTTCGAACCCTTTGTGGTCAACTTCAACATGAACAAGCTGGAGGCCACCCTTGAAGAGGTGGTAAAAATGCTTGTCGTGTTTGAGGGGACCATAAATAAGGACAAGCCCGTCCTCCTTTTGGGCTCTTCTTCCTCTGCGAAGAAAGGGCCGAAACGCAAGGGTAAGAAGCGTTCTGCCCTTGTGATGGAGGAAACACCCACCAATAAGCCCAAGGCAAGGGCTCCGAAGCCAAACAAATCTGAAGACGTCTGCCACCACTGCCACAAGCCTGGGCATTGGAGGAGGAACTGTCGGGATTACCTCGAGAAGTTGCGAACTGCAAAAGGTATATTCTATATTGAAATAAATATCTCTTAACTCGACCACTTGGGTGCATGATACCGGATGTGAATCTCATATCTGCAATCACTTGCAGGTAATGACAAGAAGTCGATGTCTTAGGGAGGGTGAGACCCACTTGAGGCTTGGAAACGGTCGTAGCTGTAGGAGATGTATATTTCTTTCTTAATTCAAATTTTAAGTTGTTGTTGAGAGATGTTTTATTTGTTCCCGAATTAATAAAGAACATTATTTCCTTTTATATGATGGATAGTGATGGATATTCTTGTCATTTTGCTAATTGGATTTGCAATATTTACAAGAATGAATGTTTAATTGGAATTGGGGAACGCGAAAACGATCTGTACACCTTAAAATTGAGAGAAGTTCCAACTTATGATGTGGAAACATACAACAACAATCAAAAGGAAAAACGATAGTTTGAACCGGCACAACTTTGGCATGCTAGGCTAGGTCATATTTTCTTAAATATGATGAACAAGTTGATTAGGAGCGACATGTTTAATATGTCTGATATTAACTCCTTACCAACTTGTGAATCCTGTCTCAAAGGAAAAATGACAAAATTGCCCTTCACGGGCAAGTCTGAACGTGTTCAAGGCTATTGCATGTGATCCATACTGATGTGTGTGGCCCACCTAGCACTGGTACTAAGTCCGGTCACACCTACTTCATCACCTTTATCGATGACCACTCTAGGTATGGGTACCAGTACTTAATGAAGCACAAGTCTGAATCTTTTGAAAAGTTCAAGGAATTCAAGGCTGAAGTAGAAAATCAACTGGAAAAAAGTATTAAAACACTTCGATCTGATCGAGGTGGAGAAGACATGAGTGCCGAATTTCAATACTATCTTAAAGAGAATGAGATTATCTCACAGTGGACCCCTCCGGCCACACCACAACTAAATGGTGTAGCGGAGCGTCGTAACCGAACCTATCAGTCCTTACTCAAAACGTCATTGAGACTCTACATGATTGGTACCTCACTTTGACCCGTTTATCTACTAAGTCGGGGTCATCAGGTGGCGGGGTTGGGTGAGGTCCCGATGCATATAGGAGTCGATGCTTCATTGTCGAGGATTCACCGCTCGCCCTTGTGCATGGATATCCTATGCTATCTGAGGAGATAATAGTGTGAAAAATCTATGGCCAGAGTACTAGATGTGTTTTAGGTAAATGAGTTTACCTAGTAACACATGCGATGTCACTATTTGATCTCCAAGATGTATGCATGGTTATTGGATCTCTAGCGACTCTCGATTTACCAATGGTCGTTGATCTGATTGGGATATTTGAGTTGAAAGGACCGTACTGTACGCTAACCATGACCGACTGGTTCTTGCAGGCACTATCAGTGATACCTAGGGGATCATGGGGCGATGTTGCTAGACGCTTTACCGTGATCCGATGGGTTAGTCCGAAAATGTG
>KQ996620.1:2525-19595 GCA_001598015.1 Dorcoceras hygrometricum | reverse complement strand
GTATGCGATGCGTCGTCGTTTTGGTTTAGCGTGGTTTGGGGTTTCAGCAGCTAGTTTCTTTGCATCTGCTGGTTAATTGTGCCTGCTGGTTTGGGAGATTTATGGTGTCGACTGGTTTTTGTCGGTGGACAATTATTTGAATTGGTTCCAGTCGTTGCTAGTGCTATTTATAGGAAGACTTGGTCTTCAAATTCGATACCAGATTCTATACTTAGAATATTTTCCAGCCTTTCGTTCTCTGTTTTCTCAAACCCTCGTTACTGTTCACCGTGAGCTATTCCGGTGAATTCCCGGCGTTTCCGGTGGTTGTTTTGCTCGTGTGAGGTAGCGTTGGACTCCTCTCGAGAAGCTCTATCATCCTACACCATTTTTGGAAGCTTCGTGGGTTGGATTGAAAGCGCGAAGTTGCTGTTCTTGCGTGTGATTTCATCGTTGCAGGTAGCTTTTCGATCTAGCTTTGAGATCTTGTTCTGGGTCTTGTTTTAAGCTTCCTGTGAGTTGTTTTGGGTTAGGTTGAGCGCTGGTTTTAGTGTTTAAATTCCAGCCGTGAGCCCTTGAGAAGTTGGCCGTGAGAATTGTTAGGTTGGCCGTGAGTTTGGTTAATTGCCCTGAAATCTGTGTGTTGTGTATCTTGGCAGATTTGTGCAGGCAGTGAGTTGCTTCGTTCTTTGAGGAAATTAAGGTACGGGTTGAGCTTGTAATTTCAGCAAGGTGACAGCTTGGATGAATTGTTAGATGGCTATCTGTTGGCTGCCCTGTTTTGTTGCCTGTTGAGGCTGTGGTTTGGGTTTGCCGTGTGTTATATGGTGTATGTTGCTGGTTTTGTTATTGTTGCGCATATGTTGATATGCTTGTTGTTGTCCAGCATGTGCATACACGCATTTTCATCTTTCTTTAGCCATCGTTGCTTCGTTGTTGTTCTGTTTTCTTACCAGGTTCGAGGGCGAGCGGCAATACCGCACTCTCATTTTCCCTGCTGGGTTTTGTTAGTCTCTATGCACCGAGTGGCTAACTACCACAGTGCATAGGTAGGACAACAGCAGGGAAGTTGTTTGTTACATCTGGTATTCGGGTGTGTGTCCGGGCGAGTGGTTAGCTACCACACTTGGAACACACCCAGTGGCCACCCTTTGTTGCAGATTCAGTTGAGCTATGCATTGATTCTTTGACGTCCAGGTTGGATTGGAGTCATCCGTTGTTGTCCAGCATATCATGCATAGCATCTACCTTTCATTCTTGCTGCTTAATTGCTTATAGTTGCTCCTTATTGGTTTTAAACTGGGATCTTATTTTGAGTATCGCATTATTTTAACTTATATCGTTTTAAACCGTCGGGCCTAAAAGCGAAAATTTTACCCACTTTTTGTTAGCTTCCGCATGTGTTTATTCGTTGTGAGCACGAGGCCTGACACCCATGATCCCCTAGGTATCACTGATAGTGCCTGCAAGAACCAGTCGGTCATGGTTAGCGTACAGTACGGTCCTTTCAACACATATATCCCGATTAGATCAACGACCATTTTAACTTATATCGTTTTAAACCGTCGGGCCTAAAAGCGAAAATTTTACCCACTTTTTGTTAGCTTCCGCATGTGTTTATTCGTTGTGAGCACGAGGCCTGACACCCATGATCCCCTAGGTATCACTGATAGTGCCTGCAAGAACCAGTCGGTCATGGTTAGCGTACAGTACGGTCCTTTCAACACATATATCCCGATTAGATCAACGACCATTGGTATATCGAGAGTCGCTAAAGATCCAATAATTATGCATACATCACGGAGATCAAATAGTGACATCGTGTGTGTTACTAGGTAAACCCATTTATCCAAAACACATCTAGTACTCTGGCCAGAGATTTATCACACTATTATCTCCTCAGATAGCGTAGGATATCCACGCATAAAAGCGAGCGGTGAATCCTCGACAACGAAGCATCGACTTCTACATGCATCGGGACCTCACCCAATCCCGCCACCTAATGACCCCAAATGAGTCGGTAAACGGGTCAAAGTGAGGCACCTATCATGTAGAGTCTCAATGACGTCTCGAGTAGTGAGGACTAATCAGTACAACCAAGACCTCGGACTTATCCACTCGACAAATGGTAACCACTTGGAAAGTCCGAACGAGGGTAGTTCGATAGATCACCAGGTCACTATCCATCTGCATGCTCAGACATCACAACTGTTCCCTACCAATGAAACATGGTACTTCGCATCGCAGATGCTAGTCTCAAGCTCCGGCGGCCTTATCCTCATTTTGACGGCCCAATCGACTAGGAACGAGTTCAGAATACACAGTGACTATTAGATGTGTTTCATGATAGCCGTCATACCCACTATCACATCTAACATACACTATGGTGCATTCTAGGTCTTTATCCAACACAATTTTTAACATTATAATAATAATGAAAATAAAGAACGCCATAAACAAATGCGAATATCATATATAAAGATCGTTTCATACAAGAGTCTATAAAACCCACACGCCACAAGTTGGCTAGTTGGACATCTACTCTAACATATTATTAGGTACAGGCCATTCCCGAACAGCTTCTACTTTGGAGGGATCTACTTCTACTCCATTCTTAGAAATGATATGACCGAGAAACACAATCTTTTCAATCCAGAATTCACATTTACTAAACTTAGCAAAAAATTGCTTAGTCCTCAAAATTTGCAGTATCACTCTGAGCTGGTCGGCGTGCTCTTCTCTGATCTTAGAGTAAATGAGAATATCATCTATAAAAATGATCATGAATCTATCTAGAAAAGGTTGGAATACTCTATTCATTAAATCCATGAACACATAAGGCGCATTAGTTAAAACGGCATCACTAAGAATTCGTAATGGCCATAGCATGTTCTAAAGGATGTCTTATATACGTCTGCATCTTTCACTCTAAGCTGGTGATAACCAGATCTGAGATCGATCTTTGAAAATACAGCAGCTCCTTGGAGTTGATCAAATAAATCATCTTCCTAGGAAGAGGATATTTATTCTTAACAGTTAACTTGTTCAACTCCCTATAATCTATACACAAACGCATACTCCTGTCCTTCTCATTGACAAATAAAACTGAAGCTCTCCACGGTGATGTACTGGGATGGACGAAACCTTTATCCAATAAATCTTGTCTTTCAATTCTTTCATCACCTTAGGAGCAAGTCTATAAGGCGGCTTAGAAACTGGAGCAGCTTTGGGTACTAAGTCAATAGTGAATTCTAACTCCCGATCTGGTGGCAAACTGGATATGTCTTCTGGAATTACGTCAGGAAATTCGTTCACTACATCAACGTCTTCCAATTTTCTTATCTTCCACTACTGATATAGCACTAACTAGAAATCCTTGACATCCCTTCTTTAAATATTTCTGGGCTTCCAAAGCGGATATCAGCTTTGGAGTTCTCTCAAATCTGCCAGCTTGAAACAAGAATGAGCTCTCGCTGGGTGGTTTAACCTCAACAGTTCTTTGCTTAATATCTATAATTGTTCCATACTTAGTCAACCAATCCATTCCCAATATTAAATCGAACTCAATCATAGGTAATACTATTAGATCTGCATAAACAATATTCTCTTGCAGCTCAATTTCTACGTTGCGAAAAATTTTACTAGTAAGTAAACTATCTCTTGAGGGAATGTTAACGCGATATCCTACCTCTAATACTTCTGGTTGAAATGGCAAATTCTTAGCAAATTTACTGATATAAAAGAATGTGTTGCACCAGAATCTAACAAAGCTAAAGTAGGCATATTGGCGACAACAATTTTACCTATAACAATTGTCGAATCTGGTTGAGCCTGTTCTGATGTCATCACATAAGCTCTAATAGTGATGAGTTGTTTATTTTGGGGGCAAATCCTAGCTATGTGACCTGGCTTGCCACACTTATAACACCCATCTTGGCCAAAGCGACACTGGCCCGAATGATTCTTTTTGCAGGTTGGACACACTGACTTGTTCCCAGCTTTAGGAACTGCGGTGATAGGTTGAGCTACTATGGGTCCTTTTCCTTGAGGCCCTTGATGATGCGACAACAATTTTACCTATAACAATTGTCGAATCTGGTTGAGCCTGTTCTGATGTCATCACATAAGCTCTAATAGTGATGAGTTGTTTATTTTGGGGGCAAATCCTAGCTATGTGACCTGGCTTGCCACACTTATAACACCCATCTTGGCCAAAGCGACACTGGCCCGAATGATTCTTTTTGCAGGTTGGACACACTGACTTGTTCCCAGCTTTAGGAACTGCGGTGATAGGTTGAGCTACTATGGGTCCTTTTCCTTGAGGCCCTTGATGATTGTTGTTTGGCTTCTTGAATTGTCAGCGGTCCTTATTCTGGAAAGGCTTGACATTTCAATTGTCGATCATCCTCAATCACCTTCCAATCCTGCTCAGCATGTAGATCTTTATTCACAGCTGCTCTATAGTCAGTTGGTTCTGCAAGCCTAAAATCATGTCTTATCATTGGCTTCAATCCATTTGTAAAATGTCGAAGCTTCACTTCCGCATTGGTTCCTATTAGAGGAACAAAGTAGCATCCTCTCTCAAATTTGCGTATATAATCCCGCATTGGCATACCTTCTTGCTTAAGAGTTAAAACTCATTCTGGACTTCCTCCCTCACATCCACTGTGAAGTACTGATCATAAAACACCCGCTTAAATTCTTCCCAGGGGAGCATTGTCAAATCTACAGTCAATTTGGCCCCTTCCCACCAGATAATTGCATCTCCTCTCAGCATATAAATTGCACATCGTGATCACTCCTGGTCAGTCAAGTGTAAATAATATAACTTCTAACGATTTAATCCAGCTTTCTGCTATCAGCGGATCTGTTGAACTAGAAAATTCTTGAGGTCGTTGTCTTCTAAACCTCTCTTGTGTCTTCCTATTTATTGACCATTTTCTGGATTGGTTTGAGCAAACAACCGCTCTAGAAATTGGGCCATGCTGGTTAGGACAGGGTTATTTTTATCGGTTTCACCCTCTCCTTCTATGATACCTCTTCTTCCTCTACCTCTTCCAGCCATTATCTGTGTGGGTAACCCAAAAACACCACAATACTATTATGAGAGATTACTAGAACATGAAATAAAACTCACAGAATGGTAGAAGCGGTTGGCGAGAACTGTCTCAGACTGAAAGAAGTGTTTATCTCAAGGATCGTGCTCTGATACCAATTGTAACGACTGTACTTTTTCTAACTTAAATTAATATGTTTTGGGGTTCGAATTGAAGGATGCTAAAAGTTTGTACGCGGATCAAAACAAACAACATACAATTTCTGGACTGAATTGCAAAAGAATAGAACTTTGTATTCGTAGAACTAAAATAACAGAAAGCCGGTTTGTTCATATAACTACGCGGAACATATTTTTATAATGTTGATACAATTTTGTTCAGATTACATCAAAACAAGAAATCGTTAATTTGATATGTTCCAAAACTGAACTATATTTCTGTACAACAAAACAGAGGAGACTGAAAAATGAACGGAATCTATTGTCTTTGATAAACAGAACTGAAACTGATGTCCACAATAAACACCTCCGATCTGTTCCAGCTCACACAATCCAACTCCCTACTGTTCATCACCTGCACTCAAGAAAACTAGTGAACCTAGGGGCTCAGCAAGTAAACCTGGGATAGCAAAAACAGGCAATGCAAGCATATCAATAACTTTATCAGTACTATGGTTCAAATCTGCATAAAGCGTATACTGAATACGATTCTGAAATCTAAACTGAGAAAGATTGAAAAGCAAAACTAGTGAACCTAGGGGCTCAGCAAGTAAACCTGGGATAGCAAAAACAGGCAATGCAAGCATATCAATAACTTTATCAGTACTATGGTTCAAATCTGCATAAAGCGTATACTGAATACGATTCTGAAATCTAAACTGAGAAAGATTGAAAAGCTGAACAATATAATCTGTTAAATCTGGAAGATCTGAAAGCATAACTGCACATGCTTGAAAACATTTACTTGCTTTTTAAAAGGAAGAATCTTAAATATTTCTCAGAGTCGTGATTATAAATCACCCTATGCTCTGTTCTCATTATTAATCGAAATATGGCTTAGACATCTGGACATAGGTCATTTTCGTTTGATCAAACTGTCATCTGATATCAGGGGCTAGGAACAAATCCCATCTATTGCAATTGAAGGGTATGCAGTTCGTCTACCACATCATAGTCCCTTCCGATTTGAAAGGGGCACACTGGTTCGTCAGCTTACCCTTTCCGTATAGACCATATGTTATCTATGCCATAATCTCTTAACATTCTGTAAAAATTTCTTTTCTGAAACTTGCTTTTCTTCTTTCCTTTCTTGATCTGAAACAGATCACTGTCGAGTATGGTTTGCTGTTTTAAAACCCTCTTGATGTTCAGAAACAGTTGGGAATTCATGGGATTTCAATCGAAGGAGAAAACTAAAATCAGCTTTGAGTATGGACAGTACACAAGCGTACCAACTTTTAGTAGAAAATAAGATCTGAACTGTTTGTTCAACTCAGATTTGGAAAAGTCAACATGACTTAAACGAACAATTCAGATTTCGATGGTCAAACGAAGTCAACTCAGACTTGGATTACAAAATCAGATCTCAACATAAAATAGTTCTGAAAGAAATAACAAATTGCAAACTCAACATCAGTTTTGGGAAAGAAACAGTTCACGAACCATAAACAGTTCCAAGAAAAGAATCAGATTTCGAACTTAGCTTGAAATATCAAAGCTCAGAAGGTTTCCTTAATCTGAAAAATCGAAAATATCTAAAACTCCAGAAACAAGAATGACGAAGCTACTTGTAAGCTACTAAGGCAAAATACCAAAGCTGCTTGTAAGATATTGACAAGAATCACGCAAGCTTCTTGCGAGCTGCTTTGAAGAATATCCCAGAAAACTCAGGAAGAAACAAGAATAAACATCTTAAAACATTTCCTAACAACTTTTCTGAATCAAAATCCTCACCAAACACATACTTTCTTCATAAAACAACATAAATTCATTCTATGTTTGAAGAACATCAAAAACAGTTCTCAAAACTTTTAAAACACATACAAACATGCAACAGAAACAAAATATGCTTTCAAGAGTGTAGCAAGAAATAGAGTTTACTTGAATTTTCCTGCGACAACAATTACAACAAGTTTATCTGGCCTGGATCAACACACAACCCTTTCACTTCCTGTGAAAAGTTTTGAAAACTTTGTTCGGTTTCTTGCAGAGAACACCGTTTGTGAAAAGTGTAATATTTGAGAATGAAATATGAACGAAGTGTTTTAACAGCTTTTATATGAAATCTGAAGTCTAATAATGGAACACGTTTTCTTTCAAAAGTGCTAAAAATACTTAAAAAGTGCTACTCCAATTTTTAACAACAAAAGATGCAAACCGAACCATTTTAAAAGAGGAAATAAATCGGCTTGTCTGGACAGATTTCGCAACCGTGTCTCAAATCTGAAAAAAATAAACTATACGAAAGCTGATTAACAATAGAATTTCAAATAGATCTCTCAATTCTTTAAACTTTCTAATTATGGATTTAAATGTTTCTGGGCGTTACATCGGTGCTCGTGCAGACTCGTCACATTTCGAGGTACCGAGGTGCACTATCGTGGCAAGAGGTCTTCCTGGAAGAGCTGTGGTCTTTGTCAGGCCTCGTGCTCTACTCAGAGTTAAATCACGCAAAACAATAGCGGAAGCATACAAAAAGTGGCTTAAAATTTTCGCTTTAGGCCTGACGGTTTAAAACATATAATTTAAAATACAACCATACTTAAAATATCCCAGTTTACAACCACACAATACAAGAGTACAGCATTTAAACAAATACAAATACCAATACTACAACGGATAACACAATCCCACAAGCACATGGCATTCCCTGGCTAACAGTACTAGTATATATATGCTATACGCTAACTGGGACACTCTATCCACCTCCTGGGGAACCTCCAGTCAAAGCCACGACCAGCAGAGAAACCTGGGAAACCTGAAAACACATACAAGCAACAATACACCAGCCCCAGAGGGACATCGGGGTCAAACCCCAGTACGGAGAGCAATACAAACAGCATAAGGAAGGCAACAATTAAATATGCAAATGCTATGCAAGGGATCAAGGCTACAACCGAAAGCAGGGAGCCAAAGGATCGCAAAAACATCTCAACAGCAAGATCTGATCAAAGGGAAGACAATCAGTGGCCACGGGTATACTGAGCACATGGGAGCTACCCACTCATCTCCAGTACACCATACCAGATGCTAAACAAACAGCTCCACCTGCTGTTGCCCACTCATGAGATGTGGGAGCTACCCACTCCACTCATAGCAGCTAACAAACCCAGTAGGGAGATGAGGTACGGGAGTTACCCGCTCAGCCTCCGAGGTATACAGGAACTACCCGCTCGTCCTCGAACATAGCATCCTGGTACTCTCAAATCAACAGAACAGGCACAACTAGAAAAACAGAGCTCAACAGGATAATGCGTGTATGCAAATGCAACAGCTGATATCATAACAAGGCACAAACGATAACAGCACAGAGCACACACACACATCCAAGCATATAATCCATGCTCAACCCTAAGCTGTAAACAAGATCACATACATACCTCAATTCTCTGTGCAACAATTACTACAACAGATTTCCACAATGACGTCCCAAGCACATAGATCTACCACCTGGTCAACGGTAACACACGATTCCTTAGGGACCGTAGCACAGAACACAGCAGCTGGGAGTTACAAACTCCACCAGCGCTAATCCTACCTCTCTAACTCAACAGAAAGCTCTAAACAAAGCTTAAAGGTAGGAACTTTACTTACCCCAACAAGATAGGAGCGAAATCCGACGCTTATGCTAACAAACTACACAAGGGAAATGTCTTCGCACACCTCTCCAACTTCAAGCAAACGTTCGAAAACAATATCCAAACGAAGCATCTTAGCAAGAGGAGTCCAACGCTACCACTCTTACTCTCGTCGGAGCTGTCTACCGCCGGCAATCGAAGAAGATAAGGTTCGGTGAACAGTAGCTAGGGTTTCGCGACATAAATTGGCAATCGGGAAAATATTCTAAGTATGGAAACTGGATACTCAAATCGAAGACCAAGTCCTCTAATATAAGTCAAAGCTGATCACAGCTGAAGGAACAGTATCCACCAACACTTAAACTATCACAACTAATATTCCCGCTCGCAAACAGATCTTGCAACAGATCTCACTCTATGCCAAAACAGCGATCGCTACTAACCCAAACGACGTCGCAGAGAACTACTGTCGCAACTGGACACGTCACCCGCTACTCACTGCTGAACACTAACCAACATCTGTTAGAAACTCTACAACAGATCTCTCACACAGCTGACGCTAACACAACTCACAGCTGAGTCTTCTTCTCTAATCCAAAATGCTGTCGTTCCAACTAATCCAAACGACTACGTTGAAGCACCCGCTACCAAAACACGCTAGCGCACTCTGCGACAACAGATCTCACTACTACTGCTGAACAAAACCACTCAACGACAACTGCTGACGTCACCACTGCTGAACGCCAACATTCAGCGATGACCCGCGCTAACTACTGAACAGATTCCGTGCCAACTCTGACTCTCCAGAACGGTTCTAAGGGTTAAAACAAAACCCGATAGCTTCTCTAAGCATATCAACTCAAAGTTGATCTCCACAAAACCCGATTAATTAACTCAATTAATCTTATCAGCTTTCGGGTCTCACATCTCTCCCCCACTAAAACAGGATTTCGTCCTCGTAATCAATCAACTCCAAAACAAGAGTTCAAGATAACTGGGGAAAGAAACACAAATAACCAACTACTGGAACAAAAGCAACATCTACTCAAATAGATGCGGCCACTCACGCTGCATGTTCTCTTCCAGTTCCCAAGTAACTTCTTCTCTACCGTGCTTGCTCCACTGAACCATCACTAAGGGAATGGTTTTGTTCCTCAGCTGTTTCTCTTTTTTATCCAAGATCTGCAAGGGATATTCCACATAGATCAAAGTTCGATCTAACTCAACCTCGTCAGTTCTCAAACACATGCAAGGGATTTGGCTCATATTTTCTCAACATTGAAACATGAAACACATCATGTAAGGAGGACAAATCTGGTGGCAACAACAGCCGATAAGCCAAAGGACCAATCCTCTCTAAGATCTTATAAGGAACAACATAACGAGGAGCTAACTTTCCCTTGAGACCAAATCTCATAACACCGCGGAAAGGAGAAACCTTAAGGAAAACTAGATCACCAACCTCAAATTCTAAGACCTACGCCTCTTATTCACATAACTGGCTTGGCGGTCTTGAGTAGCTTTCATTCTCTGGCGAATCAAGTCCACCTGATCTCTCATCTGCTGCACAAACTCTGGGGAAGACAGCTGCTTCTCCCCCACTTCTTCCCAACATATCGGCGATCTACACTTTCTGCCATACAAAGCTTAAAATGGTGCCATGCCAATCGTGACCTGATAGCTGTTATTGTAGGAAAACTCAACCAAAGACAACGAGTCTTGCCAGCTACCACTAAAATCCATCACAACATCTATCAACATATCCTCTAAAATCTGGATAGTCCTCTCAGATTGGCCATCTATTTGGGGGTGATACGCTGTACTCATAGCCAATCTAGTTCCCAAAGCTGTTTGCAAACTCTTCCAAAACCTGGAAGTAAATCAAGGATCACGATCTGAAACAATCGAAACTGGCACACCATGCAAACGCACCACAAAATCTATGTACAGCTTCGTCATCTTCTTCAAAGAATAGCTCATGTTGTAGGGAATGAAGTGCACAGACTTCGACAATCTGTCTATCACAACCCACACAGCATCACAACCTCTGTTGGAACGGGGCAAATGTGTGACAAAATCCATAGCTATGTGCTCCCAATTCCATTGGGGTACTTCTAAGCTATGCAACAAACCACCAGGTCTCATCCTCTCTGCCTTGACTTGCTAACAATTCAGACATTAGGCTACAAAATCAGCAACATCACTCTTCAAACCTGCCCACCAGTAATGCTGCTTCAAGGCATGATACATCTTCCTCGCACCAGGATGGACACTGTACCTACTGCAGTGAGCTTCTCGCAAGATCTCTTCTCTAAGATCAACCAGATTTGGCACAATAAGCCTGCCACGAAACCTCAAACAACCATCAGAAGAGACAGTATAGTCTTCCAACTGTCCAGTTCTCACCTTCAGCTTTAACTCAGGATGGACACTGTACCTACTGCAGTGAGCTTCTCGCAAGATCTCTTCTCTAAGATCAACCAGATTTGGCACAATAAGCCTGCCACGAAACCTCAAACAACCATCAGAAGAGACAGTATAGTCTTCCAACTGTCCAGTTCTCACCTTCAGCTTTAACTCATGGATGGATGGATCAGTCCTCTGAGCAGCTCTAATGATAGCAACAATCTGTTGCTCAACTTGGAAAGAAGACACCACAACATAATCCTCAGCGGGGTAAAACCTCCAACCAGTAGTGCTAAGATGCTCATGGACCTTCGAAATCTGCATCGCAGCCAGCATCGCCACTTGAGCCTTTCTGATCAATGCATCAGCAACTACATTCATCTTCCCAGGCTGGTATTTGATCTCACAATAAAAATCCTTTAGCAGCTCCATCCATCTACGCTGTCTCATATTCAAATCTGACTGAGAAAATAGATACTGAAGACTCTTGTGGTCGGAGTACACCACAAACTGCTCACCATACAGGTAGTGGCGCCAAATCTTCAAAGCAAAAACCACTGCTGTTAACTCCAAATCATGAACTGGGTAACGAGTCTCGTGCGGCTTCAACTGCCGAGAGGCATAAGCAATGACTCGACCATTCTGCATCAACACACAACCCAATCCATTCAAAGAATCATCTGCACAAACTACAAAACCACCTGAACCATACGGAAAAGCTAACACAGGCGCAATAGTTAGCTTCTCTTTGAGCAACAGAAACTATTCTC
Organism: Dorcoceras hygrometricum; assembly: GCA_001598015.1. Taxonomy (NCBI): domain Eukaryota; kingdom Viridiplantae; phylum Streptophyta; class Magnoliopsida; order Lamiales; family Gesneriaceae; genus Dorcoceras; species Dorcoceras hygrometricum. The sequence goes on along the minus strand of KQ996620.1, from coordinate 7,587 downwards.
GCATTGCTCAGTCCAAACAAAACGCTTGTCCTTCTGAGTCAACTGCGTCATTGGCTTAGCTATACTAGAAAATCCCTCGATAAAACGAAGATAATAGCCAGCCAAACCCAAGAAACTACGAATCTCCGTAACGCTCTTGGGACGCTCCCAGTTAAGAACAGCCTTAACCTTACTGGGATCCACAGAAATACCATCAACAGAAATCACATGACCCAGAAACACAACTCGGTCCAACCAAAACTCGCACTTGGAGAACTTAGCATACAGCTCCGACTTTCGAAGCTTCTGAAGAACTAGCATCAAATGCTCTTTATGCTGCAACGGAGTCTTAGAGTACACCAAAATTTCATCGATAAACACAATCACAAACCGATCGATGAACTCTCTAAAGACTCTATTCATCAAATCCATGAAAACTGCGGGAGCATTCGTCAAACCAAAGGCATAACTAGAAACTCATAATGCCCATACCACATACGAAACACTGTCTTCTCAACATCCTGCTCATGGATGCGCAACTGATGATACCCAGAACGCAGATCGATCTTCGAAAACACGGCAGATCCTTGCAACTGGTCAAAAAGATCATCGATCCTAGGCAAAGGATACTTGTTCTTCACTGTCGCCTTGTTCAACTGCCTAAAGTCGATACACATCCTCATCGACCCGTCCTTCTTCTTAACAAACAAGATAGGCGCTCCCCATGGGGACATGCTAGGCCTAATGTGCGAAACCCGAAATTTAAGAAAGATTAATTTGTTGGATTAATCGGATTTTAGGAATTCAGGTTTGTGCGTGGAACAAATCTGGTTGTCCAGCTTTCAGTTGGAAGGCTCCATAAATAATTTTTGGGTCAGATTTCATGTTTGGAACAATTCTGGAAAGTTCATATATTTTCGTGTTCAGCGTTCAGATTCATGGAGAGATCTGTTGGTGCTGGGCGCTTGGATGTTTACCGCGTGTTTTGTTAGCGTGAGAGGTATTACGAGTCGTTTGGTGGCAATTCAGATGTCTCGTTAGAGTTCAGAAGAGAGATCTGATGGTGCTTATGTATAGAGGTCTGCTCGTGTGTTTCTTTATCGAGTGTAAAACGTTGTCGTTTAGATAAGATTTAACGGTGTCATATGGGTGTAGCGCTAGTACGAGAGATCTGCTCATGCACGAGAGAGATCTGTTGAGTGTAGCGCGAGAGTGATGCGACGCCGTATCACAGGGATCTGTTAGTGATAGTGCGCTAGAGTGAGAGAATGCCACGTGTTGGTCAGCCCCGCGGAGTTGACTGCTGGTGATGTAGCGCATTAGTTGAAATCTGTTTCAGTTGTGTTGGACTCCTTTCAGATGTCTCTGTTGCGATGTCGTTTTGTTTGTAATAGCGGGAGCCTTTATACGTGGTCGTTTCCAGGTTCGGATGTCTCGCTTGGAGATGAAATCTGGTTGGTGCGTTAGCCTTCAATAGTATAGAGATCTGTTGTAGCGTTTCGGACAGATGTGATGATGTGTACTGATGCCTCAGCGACGCCGTTTAGCTAATAAACGCTGTTTAACGCTAGGTTTCAGATTCCTCTAGCGGGTGAGAATTTTGAGCAGATGTCAACGTTTTGCGTTGAACAACTTTGCTTTGCGTTGTTAGTAGCTGATGCAAGCGCAGAGATCTGTTTCGCTATTACGATATCGTTTTGATTATAAGAGATCTGTTTGAGCGTAATGTTTTGTCTAGCGCGAATTTCAGACTTGTGAGGAATCTGTTTCGCTGCTATGTCGTCGTTTTGCTATTTAGGATGTTTCGTTATTTGAGGGATCTGATTGCTAGCGTAAATTCAGATGTCAACGATTGATCAACGCGGCTGTGTTAACTGATGAGAGAAATTTGTTGGCAGTAGCGCGCAGATGCGAGAAATTGCAAAGAGAGAAATCTGTTTTTGTGGCCAGCGACGTCGTTTCGATTTAGTTAGCGGAGTATTCGATGCGTGAGAGTGCTTGTTTCAGATTTGTGTGTGAGAGCTGGTTCCAAGTTCGAGAATCTGTTTGGTGATAAAATCTGATTCAGGAATCTGTTTTCGTCGCTCATGTACTTTAAAAGTAGCGATTGGCTGGATGATTTTTAAATACCAGTGTTTGTAAACACTTAGTATATTTTTCTCGAACCCGATATTTCCCATTGTCTTCCTCGATAACCCTTGTCGGCTACTGTTCATGCAAAACCCTTTTTCCTTATATTCTCGTCGATCTACGTTGCTGTTTGGCACAAGATTTACGACGGTGAGTTCGTCTAGCTCAGGGCTTTCGATTGTTACCATTTTGGAGTTTTAGATCGACGTGTTGGAGAGGAGCGAAGTAGCTGTCGTTCTGTGTATTTTCGCAGATTCCAGTCGTTAGTTCCTCAGCCCTGTTTGAGCTTCTGGGTAAGCGATTTCTTGCCATTTTAAGCTTAGTCTTGCTGTAGAGCTTGCGTTCGATGGTAGAATCAGGTTTCAGTTATTGATCGTAGGCAGTAGATTGTAGAAGTCTCAAATTAAGCTGATTTTGCCAGGTTCCTTAACAGATTCGAACTTCTGAACAGCATTGTGGAGTTTTGCCGTGAGCCGTGAGGAACCAGAGCCGAACAGATCGTTGGTACCGTGCCTTGGTAGAATCTGTTTGAGGTATTTTGCCGTGTAGAGGTACGAATTGAGCTTATAATTCAGCTTTGAGTTAGGCATGAGAATGTATTACGTGTGTGGTATAGCTATGCCAAGTGTTTGTGTAGAGGCAAGCTGTGTATATTATGCATGTCTATTGGCTGAATTATCTGGTGTATGACCTGCTGATTTGGTTATCTGTTGAGTTGCTATGCATGCGATTATTTGAATGCCTTTTGTTGTGTGTTTATCGGCATTGCACATACATGCATCACGCTGAGCATGATACTGCATCTGCATAGCATATTGAGCCATTGAGTCCTTTGATAACCATGATATGTTGCTCTGTTGTAGCTCTTCTCTCGTGGTGCGGTGCGGTGTTGCATAACCACGATTGAGTGCATCTGGAGGGTGCGGTGAGCCGTTCTCATAGCCCTCAGTTGCAGTGACCTGGATAGAGGTTGGCAGGTGGTTGGTCCACTTGCAATACCGTGCGACCTGGCGGGTGGCTCCCGCGCAGGTGCGGCGATGAGCCACTCTATATTCCACTGGGTGCGATCGGGTAGCTTCCGAGACTTGGTGATGTGTCACAGTTGTTGTTATCGTTCGTTTGGCCTTCCGGTTGTTACCGATGTTCTTTGTACCGCTCATGCATTTGCACGACATGATACATTGCATGCTGTATCTGATTGTTGTATTATGTTGCTCTTCGTACTGGGGTTTGACCCCATGTCCCTCTGGGGCTGGTTGTTTTGTTTGTCTGCTTGTTGTTCAGGTCTCCCAGATTATTCTGTTGGTCTTGGAGTTGACCTAGCTGGAGGTGCCCCAGGAGGTGTGTAGAGTGTCCCAGTTAGTGTATAGCATGTATCAGTTCTATTAGCCGGGGTGTGTCCTGTGCTTTGTGTATTCAGTTGTTGTATTAGTTGACTGATATTTGTTTAATGCTGTACAGTTGTATTATGGCTTTTAGCGTGGTGTATTTTTACCAAATGGGATATTTTGAGGTATTGTGGTATTTTAAAATTATGTTTTCTTCGTCAGGCCAAAAGCGAAAAATTTTAGCCACTTTTTAAAATGCTTCCTCTATGTTTTACGTGATTTAACTCTGTGTTGTGCACGAGGCCTGACATAATGAATCCCTTCTCCAGCAAATCACTAAGCTGATCCTTAAGCTCTCTCAACTCAGCAGGCGCTAAACGATACGGATCACGCGAAATCGGAGCTATACCAGGAACCAACTCAATGCTGTATTCTATCTCCCGGCTCGGAGGAAAACCAGGAATCTCCTCTGGAAACACATCCGGGAAATGTCGAACCATGGGGACTCTACTAAGCTCTACGCTCAAAGAAGAAGACGCATATAAGGCATAGATCATGAAACCAGCACTCTCAAGCGACAACAGGCTAAACATCTCCATCACAGAGACTAAAGGAATTTTCAACTGGGAATCTTGGCCGTAGAAATTCCATTTCTCGCCAGACTGGGGCCTAAATCTCATAACGCCATGGAAACGATCCACAGTGGTCCTATAGCTAGACAACACGTCCATTCCCACTATACAGTCAAAATCCCACATCACTAGCCTGATCAGGTTGGCTAACAACACACTCTCGCCAAACCTAAGAACACCATTCAACAAAATCTCCTGGGAGAACAGGCTCGCACCGGCAGGAGTCGCAACAGATACAACATCACACAAAGGAGTGGTAAGCAAACCATGCTCAACCACAAATGCATCAGAAATAAAAGAATGCGACGCTCCTGTATCAAACAACACACGCACAGGAAAGACAAAGATAAAGCAAGTACCTGAGGTAATCCCTCCGCCCGGTGTGCTCTCCACCTGCTCCCTAGTCATGGCGTTCAATTGGGCAAATTGAGGTCCAGAAAACTGAGGGTGGGAAGATGTCCAAACCGCGAAGGACCAGGCTGCTGAAACGGCCTAAACTGAGGCTCCCCCAACCTCTGCTACTGAACAGGAAAAGCAGAACGACCTCTAGACGATCCACCTCGACCCTGCGGTGGAACTGCGGTATGCTGTGATCCAGACAAAAGACACATTCTAGAAAAGTGTCCGTACTAACCACAGACATTACAAGAACCCTGCACACCTACACACTGCGCTGTAGGGTGCCTTCCATTTTTTAAGTCCGAACGAGGGTAGTTCGATAGATCACCAGGTCACTATCTATCTGCATGCTCAGAACATCACAATGTTCCCTACCAATGAAACATGGTACTTCGCATCGCAGATACTAGTCTCAAGATCGGGCGGCCTTATCCTCATTTTGACGGCCCAATCGACTAGGAACATGTTCAGAATACACAGTGACTATTAGATGTGTTTCATGATAGCCGTCATATCCACTATCACATCTAACATACACTATGGTGCATTCTAGGTCTTTATCCAACACAATTGTTAACATTATAAAAATAATGA
>KQ996617.1:113560-154893 GCA_001598015.1 Dorcoceras hygrometricum | reverse complement strand
TTTTCGCTCCAGCTCAACACAGCCTCCAAGATTGGTAGGAAAAGAAAGGTCTTCTCAAGAGGTTTCCAACGCTACCAAGGACTCTAAAAACGGAGGTCGGAATCAACGGGAAATCACGATAGAAAGAGACGGTGAACAGTAGTCGACGAGGGTTTGGAGAAGAAGAGATAAGATATATCTGGTTCAAAATAATTCTAAGTGTCGATCAACACTTCTATAAATACCTCTTCAAACCTCGCCTGCTGATTCACCAAGATCTATCGAAGAAATCAGCAGAAGTCTATCAGCAGCAAACCTCTCATTTCCCTTCGTAAAAATCAGCAGCAACGATTAAGCAATCAATCGCACGAAAACTTCAAAACGACACCGTTCCAACTTAACAAAACGACGCCGTAGCAATATCCAGCTGACAACAGCTTTCGCAAGCAAAAAAACCAAGAGCTGTTAACAGCTCTCTCTTCACAATCTATCTGCTGGTCGCGAGAAAATACTCAAAACGACGACGCATCTACTAATCCAAACGACGTCACTTTGATTACGTAAACAAAGCTGTCCACAGCTGATCTTTCAACCACGAAGCTCAAAACGCAGCGTTTCCACTAATTCAAACGACGCCGCTTCTCAAGCTCCTGCAAATGGGCACGCAGACCCAACAAGACAAAGCAGGAAACAAGTACGAGGTCAAGCCTCAGTACGAAGAGATATCAAAGCAGATAAACATGAAACATGCTATAAATCAATGCTATGAATGCATGAGGGCTATCAAGGAATCGGATAGCTAGACCAGTCTATCAACTGGCAACTCAACTCAAGCCTCTATACCACACACAGCCAATCATCCGGTGGAAATCATCGGTCCGTGATCATCGGGGCCCGTCAGCCCATCACAGCTCGGTGGTAGACACTCGAATCCGGTAGTCACCACTCCGACGATAGCGTTGGACTTTTCGGACACGACTCAACAGCCGGGTCGCGAGAAAATACTCAAAACGACGACGCATCTACTAATCCAAACGACGTCACTTTGATTACGTAAACAAAGCTGTCCACAGCTGATCTTTCAACCACGAAGCTCAAAACGCAGCGTTTCCACTAATTCAAACGACGCCGCTTCTCAACACTCTCATACAAGCGCGCCTGCTGATCAGCAGCAACCAACAACACACAACTTACTACCAGCAGCGAGGAGTGCGTCACGCTTACGTCATCATATCTATCGACATCTCTTGCGACTAATTCCTCAACAAAAGCGCAGCTGCTGAATCCAATAGTCAACACTCCAAAATGTTGACTAACACGTGTCACTTCCTCGCTCAATCTCGCGCTAAACGCAATATCTACCAGCAGAAACTTCATCTCGAACCAAAACCAGCAGATCTTCATACGTCACGCTGACGACATCGCTGCTGTTACAAAATTCACCAGCACGAGCTACAGTAAATTTGACCAGCGTTGACTTTTCCCAAAAATCGATATTTCTCATTCTTAACTAGCGTTGCTGCTGAGGAAATCGGTAGGAACCATATTCTTTACGCAATTCCTCAAAATATACGTGATTAATCCCAAATCAAAACAATTAATCACTAATCCAAATTCTCAATCCTCACAAAGGCGGTGGATAAGACTCCATATGAGATATGGATGGGCAAGCCGCCCAAATACTCATACATGAGGATTTGGGGATGTCCTGCTTACGTGAAGTAGACAGTGGGAGATAAACTGGATAATAGATCCATCTTATGTTACTTCATTGGGTATCCAAAGAATTCTATTGGATACTACTTCTACTATCCAAACGAAACAAAAGTGTTTGTTTCTAGGAATGCCACCTTTATGGAAAGGGAGTTTCTACTTGATAGAAAAGGAAAGATAGTAGAACTCGAAGAGGTTCGAGAACCAATTGAAGTACCAAGTGAATCTCCCGCACCTCCAGAGCCAGTACCAGAAATGGTCGCACCTAGGAGATCTGAAAGGGTTCCTAGGGCTCCTGAAAGATATGGTTTCCTTATTGAAGATGATCAGGGTGATCAAGTTGTTGGATGTGATCCAAGGACTTTCAAGGAGGAAATTTTCGATGCTGATTCTAATTTTTGGCTTGAAGCAATGCAGTCTGAGATTGACTCAATGCATGCGAACCAAGTTTGGACTCTCGTTAATCCTCCCGAAGGAAATGTTCCTATTGGGTGTAAATGAATATACAAGAGGAAACTTGGGCCTGATGGTAAGGTATTGACCTACAAGGCACGGTATGCAAACTTCAGAGATCGATTTACGGTCTCAAACAAGCATCGAGGAGTTGGAACCTGAGATTCGATGAAACAATTAAGGAATTTGGTTTCATCAAGAATCCCGAGGAGCCATGTGTATATAATAAGGTAGTTAAAAGCGCTGTGACATTCCTTGTACTTTATGTTGATGACATTCTACTCATTGGGAATGATGTAGGAATGCTACAGTCAACTAAAGTATGGTTGTCTAGTAGATTCTCGATGAAGGACATGGGTGAAGCATCCTATATTCTTGGAATACAGATCTATCGGGATAGATCGAAACGGATGCTCGGACCCACCCAAGCTACCTACATCGATACCATACTTAAGAGGTTCTCTATGGAAGATTCCAAGAGAGGACACCTACCTATGAGCCACGGGATCACTCTATCTAAGTCTATGTGTCCGAAAACTGATGAGCAGATAGAGAGTATGACACGTGGGCCATATGCGTCGGCAATAGGTATTATTATGTATGGCATGATCTCAACTAGACCAGATGTCGCATATGCTTTGAGTGTCACGAGCCGCTACCAGGCCAACCCCGGCCAATCGCATTGGAAGGCTGTGAAAGATATTCTAAAGTACTTGCGAAGGACTAAGAATATGTTCATGGTCTATGGGGGTGGTGAACTGAAATTGGAAGGCTATACTGATTCTAGCTTGACGTGGATGATTCGAAGTCAACCTCCGGATTTATATTCATGCTCAATGGTGCTGCTGTCTCTTGGAAGAGTTCCAAGCAAGACACCATCTTTGATTCAACCACTGAGGCTGAGTACATCGCAGCATCAGCTGCTGCTAAGGAGGCGGTTTGGATAAGGAATTTCGTCCAAGAGTTGGGCGTCATTCCTGATGGAGTTGGTCCAGTCCCGGTGTACTGCGACAACACGGGTGCCGTTGCGCAAGCAAAGGAGCCTAGGTCTCACCAAAGATCCAAACATATACTGAGGAATTACCACATAATCCGAGATATTGTGGCTAGAGGTGACATAGCAGTTGAGAGAGTCGCCTCTACAGACAACATTGCTGATCCACTTACAAAGCCCTTGCCAGGACCGTTGTTTGAAAAACATCACGAAACAATGGGACTGCGTTTGATGAGTAGTTGGCTATAGGGCAAGTGGGAGATTGTTAGAGTAGATGCCCAACTAGCCAACTTGTGGCGTGTGGGTTTTTATTGACTCTTGTGTACAACAATCTTTATATATATGATATTCGCATTTCTTTATGGCATTCTTTATTTTTATTATGATTATAATGTTAAAAATTGTGTTGGAATAAAGACCTAGAATGCGCCATAGTGTATGTTAGATGTGATAGTGGATATGATTGCTATCATGAAACACATCTAATAGTCACTGTGAATTCTGAACTCGTTCCTAGTCGATTGGGCCGTCAAAATGAGGATAAGGCCGCCCGAGCTTGAGACTAGCATCTGCGATGTGAAGTACCATGTTTCATTGGTAGGGAACATTGTGATGCTCTGAGCATGCAGATGGATAGTGACCTGGTGATCTATCGAACTACCCTCGTTCGGACTTTCCAAGTGGTTACCATTTGTTGAGTGGATAAGTCCGAGGTCTTGGTTGTACTGATTAGTCCTCACTACTTGAAACGTCATTGAGACTCTACATGATAGGTGCCTCACTTTGACCCGTTTACCGACTCATTTGGGGTCATTAGGTGACGGGATTGGGTGAGGTCCCGATGCATATAGGAGTTGATGCTTCGTTGTCGAGGATTCACCGCTCGCTTTTATGCATGGATATCATATGCTATCTGAGGAGATAATAGTGTGATAAATCTCCGGCCAGAGTACTAGATGTGTTTTAGGTAAATGGGTTTACCTAGTAACACACGCGATGTCACTATTTGATCTCCGAGATGTATGCATAGTTATTAGATCTCTAGCGACTCTCGATGTACCAATGGTCGTTGATCTAATCGGGATATATGTGTTGAAAGGACCGTACTGTACGCTAACCATGACCAACTGGTTCTTGTAGGCACTATCAGTGATACCTATGGGATCATGGGACGATGTTGCTAGGCGCTTTACCATGATCCGATGGGTCAGTCCGAAATTGTGATTTCGGAGCCACAATGGTTGTGGGCCCACGGCTAGCTGTATCCCTGAACCATTGAGGGTCACACAAGTACTGGCTTCACGATTGCAGCACGGAAACTGAGCTCAATGAGTTTGAGCATAGGTGGAGGAATTTAGGGAGTGCGACTTCCTAAAAGTCAACAGTTCCCAAAGTTGAAGGGCTAAACTGCAATTTTGGACTAGGTGGTCTGAAAAATTGTTTTTGCATCATAATACTCAGTTTTGGAAACTGTGTAGATCGGTTCGATCAGATCGTCGATCGGAGTTATGATGAAACCACAGTCATGGAAATGAACCGAATGTTCATATAGACCTGGGCCTGACCCAGGCCCATTGGGCCGGTCCAAGCCCATCAATTATTGTCCTAGGGTTATTATGACACACACTTGAACTCTAAACCCTAGCAATATCCGCCCCTCTCCTCACTCCCTCTCCCACTGCCGCCGACCACCACGCACCGCCCGCCGTTCGCCGTGCCGCCGCCCGCCGCCGGTGCTCACGTGATTGGACTCGTTCCGATCACGTCGATGAGGAGATTCCGTTCGTGTCAAATTTGTCAGCTCTTCTAGTGCAGACTGACGAAGGAGTCCTGTTTCCAGTCGTGGACCGGATTAGGAGATCTACCGCCGCCTACCGTTGAAGTTCCAGATTCCTTGTGAATCTGGTCGGAGCCAGGAGCCTAGACGCCAGCAAGATAACGCTCTAAAACATCCTATGTATGTTTTATTGCATTATATTTGTTATTTATTGAACGTTTTCGGGGCAAATTTTGAAACTTCCGCTGCGCCCCCAGGAACGGGATCCGGATCCACCACTGCCCCAACAGAATACCCGAGCTGGATCATGTGCGCAAGCTGAGTTGCTTTGCCCGGGCTGGATTGCGGTGGGGAGGTCTGAGCTGATCTGACACCACTATAGCCGTAAGCTACTGGGTACGTGACCTGAATAGTGGGCATGAGCTGTTGTGCGCCCCATCTGGGAAGCATCATGCTGTTGGATGCCTGAACTGGTACCAGGTGGGACCCGAGATGGTACAGTGCAGAGAGTTGAGCCGATAAGGAGGCACTGTAGATTGGACCAGAGGAACTAAGTAGTATATATATTGTGGACTTACACCGTGTACGCATTATTATTCATTTTCTACACTTAGAAATATTTCTCTCCCGAGAGCGTACGCTATTGCGAAACCCTAGCACTGTTCACCCATGCCTTTATTTCTCGACTTGCCGGGGATTGGCCGACCAGTTTTGGTCAAGAGTGGTACCGCTGGAAACCATTTCCCAAACCCATCGTTTCCCTATCGGTATTGTGGCCGGAGAAGGCCGGACGAGGAAATAGATGAGGAACTGCGTAAGCCGTCTTTTGCGATTTCCGAATGATTTGGGCTCCGTTTCAGATTTGAGCTTTCTGGTGATCCTGAGCTATCGATCGAGGGCTAGGGTTTGGACATAAGGACTTGTGTTTTGCCGTGAGCTTGGGAGGTAATTGGTAAGATTTGAGCAGGTACGAATTGAGCGTGTAGTACAGCTTTGAGATGAGCATGTTAACATAGTTGGCCGTGAGCTGAGTCGCCGTGGCCTAGTCGTGTGTATGCTATCATGTTATACCCTGTAGGCGTGAGTTGATTCTGCTTGTATTTCCTATTTTTCTATGTGCTGAACTGCAGTAGCTTGTATGCGTGGGTTGAGTCGCTGCGCTGATTGTATGTGTTGTGTTGATTACTGTGAGCTGAACTGCCTAGTCGTGTACAGCATGAAGAAATTGAACTAATTTATTATGGCTTTGCCATGCTGATTTGCATGTGCGTTATTGTATGCTGAGTTCATATTTTAATTGGCATTGCATTCTTGATCCTGATTTCCTTTGATACCGAATAATCACTGAGTCGTGATTTGGCCGAATGAGGCGTCGCTCCCGAGAATCCAATGTCATCGCTTAGTCGCGATAGCCAGCTGAGTCGCTGTGATTTGGATTCTGATGATTTATTGATATTTTATTGCACAGCTGAGTCGTTGTGCCTTGATTCCCGATATTCTTGACAGCTCTCATGCATTGCACGACATGACATGTTTCATGCTTGATTTGATTAGCTGTATGAGTTGCTCTTCGTACTGAGGTTTTGACCTCATTTATTTTTCCCTTGGGGCTGCTTTGGCCGTGTGTTGGCCACTGCAGGCCTTTTCAGATAGATCAACTGGTCGGAGGGTTGAGTCAGCTTGTGGAGTTCCAGGCATGAGTTTGCTGGCTTTTGAGTTAAAGTCTATATTTAAGTATGAACTTATCTTAAATGATATTTCCGGTTCAGGCCCACACGAAAATTTTTAGATCCAAGTCTCGAATCCATTTATTGTACCTTTGAATCCACAGACATCATCCTGGAATCCATAGACATTATCCTTGAGTCCAATGAAGCAATAATCTTCTCTACCTCTTCGAGCTTAGAACCAGTATTAGGAATTGCTGGGGGACTGGATACAAAGACCTGCTATGAACCGGTATGGGAAGAACCGGTGTCCTCTTCAAAAGATATATGTGTATTCTCTTCGCTATTAACAGTATATACAACCATCTGGAGGTTAGATGGACTTGGTTCCAAATGGAGAGTAGAGCTCAAAGTGAGACTGGGATTAGTGTGGGAAAAACAGCTAGTAGATCTTGATCCAGAGGAGCTTGTATTCCTTTGAGGGTCGTCGCCTTTCTCAGGAGCCGGTTGCTCCGCCATCTGTTGTTTAGACGTTACCCGATTGTTCATTCTCTGTATCCTCTACTCGCTCAACCATCTGATTAATGACATCAAGAATTTTTAACGATTTTTTTTCTTGCTGAGCTGATTCGCTTTTCTCAGCTTGCTCTTGTGCGTCCTGAGTGGAGAACTCAAGGGCAAGAGTCTGTGGTTGTGCTGATTGAGTTGATGTTGTCCCTGTAGACAAGTAATTCGACGAGTGGCTATGTTGGCACCAACTTCTGCAAATGAAGTTTCCGGAGTTACAATTGGTAAACCAGCTAGTACACGCTGATCCCTGTGCTTCCTAGCGATCTCTTTGAGTTCCTTGCTGAGAAATCAAATGAATAGATATCATAGTTTTCAGACGGGACATCTAGTTTGAAATTGCCAGATGCTCATCTACACTTTTCTGCATCTCCATCTCATAGAGTTTGTACATGATGATCGATTGTCGCTCAAACAGTTCAGACAACAACTGCTCTTCAATCTGAGCATAATGTTCAAGAGATGAAACATCTTTGATCCGTACCTCTTTACAGAAGTGCACCCATTCATCAAAAGTATCCTTCCTTGTAGATACATCATCCCATGCGGAGTTTAGCACCAGCTGACAGTGCTCCTCAACAGGTGTGGGTTTGGCCAGAACAACTAGGGTCTCCTTACCCTTTGAGGCAGGATCTATCTTGGGCAGGAAGTATGTCACCCAATTAATCTCCCGAATTTCAATGGGGTAAAGAAGCCTGATCCAGTGAATGCCAGGGACGGCTGATCTGGCTGCTCAGGTGCAGGCCTGACCACAATTTCCCTTTCGTTAGTACCAGTTACCTTCTCACACTGGCAACCACTTTGCTCCTTCTCGATTCCGTCAGCTGACAACCACTAGTAAACATTTCTTGCTCATCCTGAGCAGTAGTAAATGAACTTTCATCCTGACTCCCTTGGTAATTCTGAGTCTCATATTCCATATTCTCTTCGTATCCTTCAACGTTGGAATTAGTACCAATAGTTTGTTCTTCTTGATCAGCAGTTATTCTCTCATGCCCTTCTGGTCCTTCAGCAATGTATGCATCACCAGTGCGTGTGTCCGTGTCGACTTCGGGTCCACCAACTGTAGAAACCTTTGCATCTCCAGCTGGTGTGATCAAGATAGGAAGGGTTGAGACTTTGTGCAATCATCAACGGTGGACGACCTCTTCTTAGTTCTTTTCGTCCGATGTGTCTTCCCAAAGTTCTTAATCGGAAGCGATACAGTAGACTCTGAGTCCAATGACTCAACCACCTGCTTGCGCTTGGTACCACCTTTTTTCTTTTTCTCACCCCACGGGCACGAATCCATGTCTGAGCTGGTCTGAGACGAGGATTTCGCTAGAGCATCTTTGCTCCCAGCCTCACGGTTTGGCTTGTCACCACCTTCTTTACCAACTGCTTCCTTTTCTTATCCACCTCTGTCGTCTATGCCTTCTTCTTTTGACGTACTGCCTTCTTCTTCTCTACAACCCTTGTTTCTTGTCCCACTGGCTGGGCTATATGCATGTCACCACCCTCAGTATTACTTGCTGTATCCTCGGTTTGTTTGCTGGTGTAACGCCCGGAAAATCCTAATTACGTGAATTGAATGCATGACTAGGAGGAAAACCTTATGTTAATATGATTTTCATGTCATGTATGTGATTATATGATGATTTTATGCTTTACGTGTGCATGTCACCTTACAGTACGATTTGACACCGGTAAGCGGGGACGAGTCCGGAGACGACCAAATCGACAATATTTTAATGTTTTAGCACTTAGACATATTTTAAAGCAAAATATTTTTATTTTATGCACAATTTCCAAAATTATGAGATTTTATGCACGGTTACCGAGGGGGACCCGTTTTTCGCCTATACGGGCCATTTTTATGACTTTTACTACACTTTTAAATTTGAGAGGCCCTATATTACGAAAATTAAAGGCTTGAAGTCTGAATTTTAAACATTTTTAAGCCTTTTTAAGTAGAGGAGGGCTAGTATTATTAATGAGCTTCTATTTTTTTAAATAAAACAAGGTAGAAGGGCTTTTTAGTACACTTTTCATGCACCCTTCACCCTAATTTCGAAAATTACCCTAGCCTCTCATCTCATCAGCCAACATCAGCCTCCATCCTCCCCAAGGTGACCGAATTCTTGCAAGTTTTGGATTGAAACTCTAAGGTGTGGTCTCCTCCATTGTCCTCCGCTCCGGTATCACGTATTTTCGTTTCTCTATCAATCAAGGCATGTTATATTCTTCCTTTTCTCACCATATAGATCATATTACACTGTTTTTACAAATATTATGCATGGAAATTTCGTGTATGCTTCAGATCTCAAAGTTCATGTTCATGATCATGCATGTATTCTTATGGCACCTCATGGTTTTGATCCTTTTTGCATGGCTTCGGTTGATGGGCTGCTTGAGTGGTATTGGCTCGATGTTAGGTGGTTCATGGTGGTCCTAGGAGTGGCTTGTAGTGGTTCGAAGTGGAGATTTAAGGGTCGAACCTTTGGCTTGAAGATTCACACCGCGCAGTGTGTGTAATCTGCGTGAGCGATGCGCCTGATTCCCAGGCTTCGTGCGTCCAGTGGCGTCCATGGTTTGGGCCAAGGTTGGTCTTGTTAGAACCGCCTAGACTTGGTGGTGGTCCAGCCGGAAGGGCTCCAGCAGTGGTGGCCGGAACAGGGAGAACGAATGAGAAGACCAGCAGGTGGTCGCGCGGCGCGCAGTATGGCTGGTGCGTCCACTTGCAGCGACCATTTCTCCCTGTTTTGGTCACGGTTTGAGGCAAGGTCGGTCACGTTAGAACCGCCTGGATCTGTGGGTAGTCTATCCGAAAGGGCTCCAGCATTGGTGGCCGGAACAGGGAGAAAAAACGCAAAAACCAGAGACTGGTCGCGACGGCAGCTTGTGCAGGGGGTGTATTTTAGGTCTAGGGTTGGATGTTTGGTTTAGGCCGGTTCGTTTGGGCCGATGGGTTGGTTCAAGCGGGCCGGATCGAGTTGATTAAGTTTCGAGTCAAATATTTTAAGTTTGGTCCGAGTTATTTTATTTTTGGGCCGGGTAATTTTATTTTTAAAGTTCGAATCATTTTACCGGGTCAAGTCAACTTTTTAAGTTAAAATTTAGTTTTTGGTCAATGACTTCGGGTCAACGATTTTAAGTCAAAATATGTTTCTAAGTTGCTGGAATTTTTAGGAAATTGGATTTTTAGCCAAATTAGTGGATTTTGGGCCGATATTTATTTTAATGAGTTTTAAGCCTATTTTAACGATTTTGGGCCGAGTCCTTCAAATGATTTTAAAGTGGGTCATCCTTAGTCGTTGGGCCAAGTTTAAGTTGGACTTAGCATTTATTTTAAGTTTAGAAGGGGGCCTTGGGCTTAGTATTAGTGGGCCAGTCGCTTGAGCCAGTCCTTGACCGGGCCGAGGAAAAATAATGCATAGGCCCATGAATATATATTTAATTATTCATGTATTATGTTATGTATTTAAGTATGAAACGTTTTAAGGAAATTAAATATATATTAATGGGCCAAGATTTTTAAGTTGCATGATTTTTTTTATGAACGCATGCATCATGAAAGTTTAAATTATGTTAAGGCATGAATGAAAATATTTTTGAGGGATTGAAGTGTTGTGGGGCAAAGTAATGATGGGAGTTAGCCGGGTAGCCGGGCCCATCATGTCATGAAAGTTTAAATTATGTTAAGGCATGAATGAAAATATTTTTGAGGGATTGAAGTGTTGTGTGGCAATGATGGGAGTGGATATAGCATGCTGGGCCTTTAGGCTCACTAGGTTTATATGGTGCAGGTGAGCATGATGATGTTGTTGAGATTACTCCGATCGACGGTGAGGACGTCTGATGCTCCGCTGCGGCTGTTACCCCATGACCGCCTAGTTATTTTATGCCTTTGTTTTTTAAATATGTTCAGTTTTCCGCAAACAGTTTTTGAATACTCTGATTTTTGTGCTAGCTTATGAGACGTGGATGGAGGATTCTTTTGGATGTTGTTTTAACGATCGTTGAGATGTTAATTAAATGCTTGAAGTTATGTTTTATTATTTATGGCTTTTATTTAATGTTATTCCACGTCTGCTTTCAAAAAAAAAATTTTTAGAGGTTTAGTATGTTTCAGCTGGACTCACCAACCGGAGTTACTTTCAAATTTTTCTTAACATATGTCACCACATATTTACTAGTTAGGATTTTTGTGGGTGCAGCTTGACTGATTCCCCCAAATCAGCCTTCATCAAATTTTCCAACAGACCACTAATTTGCACAGCATAAACTTGTGACTGCCTAGAAGGATTGTTCACCATAGTAAGTAAAGTATTGAAAAGAATTTGTGTCCAGTTTACCTTTAAACCGGCAGAGATGGCTACCATCAGGTCAAACTTCTCTCTTGTTACCATGTCAAATGACCCAGCCTTGGCACATTGCGCCTTTGCCACAATATCGTATAGCAGTCGAAACTCTATCTTCATGCCTTATTTTTACTGGGTGCCTTGAACGGCACATCCGATCCAGAGAACCTATTCCGCATTTCAATCACAGTCTCTTTTGGAATATCAAGAACACTCATCAGCCCTCAGTGTGTAGCCCAAATGTTTCTGCAAAAACCTCTTTCGTCAGAGCCAATTTCCTATTGGCGACAAAGTTTACCATTGTTCCTGCTATCACCTTCGCATTAGCGAAGAACTCAACCATAGTGTTCTCGTACACTGAACCAGCTACATTCAAAAATCCTTTTAGCCCTGCATTCTCCAAAGTTTTGAACATATGCACCATGACATAAAGATCCATAGCGAGTACAGATTCAAAATCGACCAGCAAGGCGTTAACAAAGAAGGGGGCGGCCATTTAAAATAATTAGGGATTGGAAATATGAAACTTACGTAGGATTGCACGAAGATTTCAGTGATTTGATTGCAAGAGAGTTCGACTGCGCGAAAATTTGAAGCGTACTGTAAAACGTAAAGGAGAATAGTTTATGTACGAATGGGAAGAGAGAAGGTTTTTACAGGACACATGTCGTCATCATGTTAGAAAGACATTTGAAATTGTAGAAGGATGACCGTCCGATTTAAATTGAATGTTAAAGGGCAAACCGATCTCAACCGTTTAATTTTCATATGCCATCATAGAAACAATTCATTCAAACACCTTGATAACATCACGCTGTACATGCCTTAAGCTGGACCAGATTGCATACCAGCTGGAAGACAAACAGCGGACCTTTGAGTTATCTGTTTGAATTATGTTGTTCCCCCTAAATGTATTCATGCAGAACATAATCAAGACCTATCCAAGAGACCTAAAATATTTCTAAAATAAGAAAACTTAGCATCCGGTAGAGGCTTGGTGAAGATAAGCTACTTGCTGATCTGTTGGTACATGTTCCACCCGAACGTCTTTCTTTTGCACATGGTCTCTCATGAAATGATGGCGTAGGTCGATGTGCTTGGTTCTGGAATGCAGCACAGGGTTCTAAGTGATTGCAATTTCACTAGTGTTGTCGCAAAAGATGGGTGCTTCCTGTGCATCAACGCCATAGTCCCGAAATTGTTGTTGAATCCATAGCATTTGAGAGCAACAACTTCCAGCTGCAAGGTACTCTACCTCAGCGGTGGAGGTAGAAATTTATGTACGTTTCTTGCTAAACCAGAAATTAATCGATCACCAAAGAATTGATAGGTGCCACTTGTGCCGCGTCTTGCTAAACCAGAAATTAATTGATCACCAAAGAATTGACAGGTGCCACGTGCTGCGTCGATCAATCTTACACACTGCATAGTCTGCATCACTATAACCAATCAAGTTTAAACTTGAATCTTTGGGATACCAAAGACCCACATTCTTCATGCCTTTTAGATACTTTAAAATGCTCTTAACTACCATGTAATGTGATTGTTTTGGATCAGCTTGAAACCTTGCACACATACAGACCGAAAACATAATATCTGGTCTGCTTGCAGTGAGGTATAAAAGCGAACCAATCATCCCATGATACATGGTTACCTCTACGGTAGTTCCAGCTTCGTCTTTGTCCAACTTGATGGAGGCACTCATGGGAGTGGCAGCTGCTGAGCATTTTTCCAACCCGAACTTATTGATAAGTTCTTTTGTGTATTTTTATTGATTGATGAATATTCCATCCTCGAGCTTATTTACTTGAAGTCCTAGGGAAAACGTCAGCTCCCCCATCATGCTCATGTCGAATTTATCCTGCATAAGTTTGGAAAATTTGTCCCATAGCTTGGAATTAGTACAGCCGAAGATAATATCATCAAAATATATCTGTGCCAACAAGATATGATCATTTTTCACAAATTTGAATAGTGTCTTGTCAACATATCAAATAACAATATTATGATTTATTAAAAATTTGGACAGAGTATCATACCAAGCTCTGGGAGCTTGTTTCAGACCATACAGCGCTTTATCAAGCTTGTACATAAATTCTGGTCTGATATGATCAACGAAACCAGGAGGTTGTATAACATACACTTCCTCATTTAGGATGCCATTTAAAAATGCGCTCTTGACATCCATCTGATAAACTTTGAAAATATTATGATTTATTAAAAATTTGGACAGAGTATCATACCAAGCTCTGGGAGCTTGTTTCAGACCATACAGCGCTTTATCAAGCTTGTACATAAATTCTGGTCTGATATGATCAACGAAACCAGGAGGTTGTATAACATACACTTCCTCATTTAGGATGCCATTTAAAAATGCGCTCTTGACATCCATCTGATAAACTTTGAAGTTTTTGAATGATGCATATGCAAGAAAGATTCTAATGGCTTCTAGTCGGGCTACGGGCGCAAAGGATTCTTCAAAATCTATTCCTTCCTCTTGCCTATACCCTTGTGCTACTAGCCTGGCTTTGTTTCGAACTACATTTCCTTGTTCATCTAACTTATTCCTAAAGACCCATTTGGTGCCTATAACGTTTTGATCCTCAGGTCTAGGAACTAGATGCTATACTTTACTACGTTCGAATTGCCCTAGTTCTTCTTGCATTGCTTCTATCCAGCTTGGGTCTGCTAAGGCCTCTTCTACTTTCTTAGGCTCTATATGGGATATGAAGGGGGAATTAAAATATTCGTTTATCATCTGGCTGTTAGAGTAGATGCCCAACTAGCCAACTTGTGGCGTGTGGGTTTATAGACTCTTGTATGAAACAGTCTTTATATATGATATTCGCATTCTTTTATATGGCGTTCTTTACTTTCATTATGTGTGTAATGATTAACAATTGCGTTGAGTAATAACCTAGAATACACTAAAGTGTATGTTAGATGTGATAGTGGGTATGACGGCTATCATGAAACACATCTAATAGTCACTGTGTATTCTGAACATGTTCCTAGTCGATTGGGCCGTCAAAATGAGGATAAGGCCGCCCGAGTTCGAGACTAGTATCTGCGATGCGAAGTACCATGTTTCATTGGTAGGGAACATTGTGATGTTCTGAGCATGCAGATAGATAGTGACCTGGTGATCTATCGAACTACCCTCCTTCGGACTGTCCAAGTGGTTACCATTTGTCGAGTGGATAAGTCCGAGGTCTTGGTTGTACCGATGATCTCCAAGATGTATGCATAGCTATCGGATCTATAGCGACTCTCGATTTACCAATGGTCGTTGATCTGATCGTGATATATGGATTGAAAGGACCGTACTGTACGCTAACCACGACCAACTGGTTCTTGCAGGCACTATCAATGATACCTAGGGGATCATGGGGCGATGTTGCTAGACGCTTTACCATGATCCGATGGGCAAGTCCGGAATTGTGATTCCGGAGCCGCAATGGTTGTGGGCCCACGGCTAGCTGTATCCCTGAACCATTGAGGGTCACACAAGTACTGGATTCGAGATTCCCGCACGGATACTCAGCTCAATTTGTTGAGCACGAGAAGAGGATTTTGGGGAGTGCGGCTTCCTAAAAGTCAACATGGGTCAAACCGGGGTTTCCCGCTGTTGAGGGGCAAAACGGTCATTTTGCACTGGGGTTCTGAAAAACCGTTTTTCAGATTATAATGTTCAGTTTTGGAAACTGAATCGATCGGTCCGATCTGATCGGCGATCGGAATTACGATGAAGTCTCGGTGGTGGAGATGAACTGAATGTTCATAGTTGGTCCCGGGCCCGTTGGGCCGGTCCAAGTCCAACACTTAAGTCTATTTAATTAAACTTAAACCTAGACTTAACTACACTTGACACAACTCACTAAACCCTAAACCTAGCAAATAGCCGCCCCTCCTCTCTTCAATAGCCGCCGCCGCCGCCGCTTCGCCGGAAAATCGTTTCCGGCCAATTCGACGGGGAGAATCCGTTCGTGCAGATCTCGTTAGTCCTTCTAGTGCAGGCTGACGAAGGAGTCTCGTTTCTAGTCATGGACCGGATTGGCGATTTCTACCGCAATCTACCGTGAAGAGCCGACGTTATTATAACTACGGTTGGAGCCAGGCACAAGTGCCAGCAAGGTAGTGTTTTGAACACCCTATGAATGCATTAATTGATATTTGTATTTACTCGTATTGATCGTCTCCCGGCACTATTTTCTGTTCTTCCGCTGCCTAGCCGGGGGGCGCGATCTGGATCCCCAACAGTGGTATCAGAGCCAGTGTTTTTCGGCTGATCATACGATATTGCCATAATTGTATCTAATCATCCAATTTTCAGAATCGAACAACCGAAATTTTTGAAGGAGGGCCGAGCGCCGCCGCGCATGGGGGCGCCCCCGCGCGGCCGATGGCTTTCGCGCACGTTGACGCGACTTGGTGGCCGGATCGTTGCGCCGCTGTGCGCCGCTCCTCGCGAGCGACAATCTCCGCTGGCCGCACGTTTGCGACGAAGGTTGGCCGATCGTGTTGGGGATCCGGATCCGCCCCCCGGCGAGGCAGCGGAAGAACAAGAATAAACAGCCGGGAGACGATCAATACGAAAAATTCAATAACAATTATCGACATACATATGGGGTTCAAAACCACTACCTTGCTGGCACTTGTGCCTGGCTCCAACCGTAGTTACAATAACGTCGGCTCTTCTCGGTAGACTGCGGTAGTTATCGCCAATCCGGTCCACGACTAGAAACGAGACTCCTTCGTCAGCCTGCACTAGAAGACTGACGAATTTTGCACGAACGGATTCTCCTCGTCGAATTGGCCGGAACGAATTCCGGCAACTCGATGCGGCGGCGGTGGCAGCGCTAGGCGGCGGCGGCGGCTTAAGAGAGGAGAGGGGCGGCGGTATTTAGTGCTAGGGTTTAGTGTTGTTGCAAGTGTTAGGTTTAGTCTAGGTTTAGGCTTAATTAAATAAGCTTAGGTGTTGGACTTGGACCGGCCCAACGGGCCCGGGTCCAACGATGAACATTCAGTTCATCTCACCACCGAGACTTCACCGTAACTTCGATCGCCAATCAGATCGGACGGATCGACTCAGTTTCCAAAACTGAATATTATGATCTGAAAAACCATTTTTCAGAACCCCAGTGCAAAATGACCGTTTTGCCCCTCAACAGCGGGAAACCCCGGTTTGACCCCTGTTGACTTTTAGAAAGTCGCACTTCCCGAAATCCTCTTCTCGTGCTCAACACATTGAGCTGAGTATCCGTGCGGGAATCTCAAATCTAGTACTTGTGTGACCCTCAATGGTTCAGGGATACAGCTAGCCGTGGGCCCACAACCATTGCGGCTCCGGAATCACAATTCCGGACCTGCCCAACGGATCATGGTAAAGCGTCTAGCAACATCGCCCCATGATCCCCTAGGTATCACTGATAGTGCCTGCAAGAACCAGTTGGTCGTGGTTAGCGTACAGTACGGTCCTTTCAATCCATATATCCCGATCAGATCAACGACCATTGGTAAATCGAGAGTCGTTATAGATCCGATAGCTATGCATACATCTTGGAGATCGAGTAGTGACATCGCGAGTGTAACTAGGTAAACACATTTACCTAAAACACTTCTAGTACTCTGGCCAGAGATTTATACACTATTATCTCCTCAGATAGCATAGGATATCCACGCATGTCTGCGAGCGGTGAATCCTCGACAACGATGCATCGACTCCTACATGCATCGGGGTCTCACCCAATCCCGACGCCTTATGATCCCAAGTGAGTCGGCAAATGGGTCAAAGTGAGATGCCTATCATGTAGAGTCTCAATGACGTTTCGAGTCGTGAGGACTAATCAGTACAACCAAGACCTCGGACTTATCCACTCGACAAATGGTAACCACTTGGAAAGTCCGAACGAGGGTAGTTCGATAGATCACCAGGTCACTATCTATCTGCATGCTCAGAACATCACAATGTTCCCTACCAATGAAACATGGTACTTCGCATCGCAGATAATAGTCTCGAACTCGGGCGGCCTTATCCTCATTTTGACGGCCCAATCGACAAGGAACATGTTCAGAATACACAGCGACTATTAGATGTGTTCCATGATAGTCGTCATACCCACTATCACATCTAACATACGCTTTAGTGCATTCTAGGTCTTTACTCAACGCAATTGTAAATCATTACACACATAATGAAAGTAAAGAACGCCATATAGAAAAATGCGAATATCATATATAAAGACTGTTCGTACAAGAGTCTATAAAACCCACACGCCACAAGTTGGCTAGTTGGGCATCTACTCTAACAGCAACAGGCGGGAATGCAAGCATATAAACATATGCAACGCAGCAAATACACAAATAGCATACACAATTCTCAACAGAACACAACCAGCAGGCACGGCAATTCCACATACCAGCGACTACAATTCATCCAAGCCATAACTTCGCTGTAAAACAAGCTCAAATCCGTACCTTATGCTGAGCAGCAACTAACCCTGCGTGAAATCCCGAAGACTCTGGTAAAAGCCTGCACCACGAAACTCACGCACGAGAACAGCCACGTCGTGCTTTCGCTCCAGCCAACTCTAGCTTCCAAAATGGGTACGAGAAGAAAGAGCTTTCCAAGAGGAGTCCAACGCTACCTCACATGCGAAAAACGATGGCCGGAAATAACGGGGATCTACCGGAGAAGCTCACGGTAAATAGTGACCAAGGGTTGAAGAACAGAGAACGAAAATCGGGAAATATGCCTCTAAGTATGGGGTCTGGTGAGTTAAAATGAAGTCAACACTTCTAATTTATAGGCGCGATAGATCTGCTAATTATTCCACCGACAAAACAGTTTCAAATCTCCTAATTCGCAACAGATCTCACAAAACCAACGCAGGCGCTAAAACATACAAAAATCCTCAAAACGACGTCGCATTGAAAGGCGGAGAAAGTTGCTTACGTCACCAGATCTGATATCCAACGCAACGGAATAAAATGCACGCGTCATCAAATCTGTTAATAGATTCACCGAAAGATCTCTTAACAGTAATGCTTACGTCAGCCAAACGACGAAAACACACGCTGCTGACGTCATCATAGCTGGCAGCAGCTTCTCGCTAAATGCCAGCAGCAAGCTACAGTGACGTTCTAATACCAGCAGATACTCTTACATCACCTGCACCTCAAAACGATGTCGTATAGCGCTCATCACAAAAACACGCTAATTTCCCCCAACGACTGGTTCCTACGCTACCTGCTGGCAGACTTCTCAACAGTAGATATCTGCTCGCTAGCGAAACGGCGTCGCTTCTACTAATCTAAATGATGTCGTTACAAACCAATCCAACTGCTGTCGTCAGCAACCAAAACAAAGAACAATACGCACTAAGCTACCAGCAGCAAAGCTTACGTCAGCGACTCCAAAGCCAACATAAAACATGACGTCATCAAAGCTGCTATCAGCAGATACCTCTAAACCCAAAATTACGAAAATCTCCATAATTACTCTAAGGAGGGAAATTGACCCGAAAACACAATTCAAACATACAGACAGAGATTCTAAACCAACAAAATCTCTAAACAACCGATAGAACCTCTACAATTCGATTAATTCCCACGATTAATCTCAATTAACAAATCCAGGTCTCACAGTAGCCTTCCAGTTTTAGTTCACCACCCCCGTAGACCATGAACATATTCTTAGTCCTTCGTAAGTACTTAAGAATATCCTTCATAGCCTTCCAATGCAATTGGCCGGGGTTGGCCTGGTAGCGACTCGTGACACTCAGAGCATATGCGACGTCCGGTCTAGACGAGATCATGCCATACATAATACTACCTATAGCCGAGGCATATGGTACACGTGCCATACTCTCTATCTCCTCATCAGTCTTTGGACACATAGACTTGGATATAGTGACCCCGTGGCACATAGGTAGGTGTCCTCTCTTGGACTCTTCCATAGAGAACCTCTTAAGTATGGTATCGATGTAGGCAGCTTGGGTGAGTCCGAGCATCCGCTTAGATCTATCCCGATAGATCTGTATTCCATAGGATGCTTCACCCATGTCCTTCATCGAAAATCTGCTAGACAACCATACTTTAGTTGACTGCAACATTCCTACATCATTCCCAATGAGTAGAATGTCATCAACATAAAGTACTAGGAACGTCACAGCACTTTTAACTACCTTTTTATAGACACACGGCTCCTCAGGATTCTTGATGAAACCAAATTCCTTAATTGTTTCATCGAATCTTAGGTTCCAACTCCGTGATGCTTGTTTGAGACCGTAGATCGATCTCTGAAGCTTGCATACCTTATGCTCTCTTCCAACAGATGTGAAACCCTCAGGCTGCGTCATATAGATCTCTTCCTTAATGTTTCCATTAAGGAACGCAGTTTTCACATCCATTTGCCATATCTCATAGTCGTACCATGCAGCTATGGCTAACAAAATTCTAATCGACTTGAACATTGCGACTGGCGAGAAGGTTTCATCATAGTCAACACCTTGCCTTTGAGTGTAACCTTTCGCGACCAGTCGCGCCTTGTAGGTCATTACCTTACCATCAGGCCCAAGTTTCCTCTTGTATACCCATTTACACCCAATAGGAACGATTCCTTCGGGAGGGTTAACAAGAGTCCAAACTTGGTTAGCATGCATTGAGTCAAACTCACACTGCATTGCTTCAAGCCATAAGCTAGAATCAGCATCGGAAATTGCCTCCTTGAAAGTTCTTGGATCAGATCCAACAACTTGATCACCTTGATCATCTTCAAGGAGAAAACCATATCTCTCAGGAGCTCTAGGAATCCTTTCAGATCTCCTAGGTGCGACCATATCTGGTACTGGTAGGTGCGGGAGATTCACTTGGTACTTCAATTGGTTCTCGAACCTCTTCGAGTTCTACTACTTTGCCCTTTCTATCAAGTAGAAATTCCCTTTCCATAAAGGTGGCATTCCTAGAGACAAACACTTTTGTCTCGCTGGGATAGTAGAAATGGTATCCAATGGAATTCTTTGGATACCCAATGAAGTAGCATAAGATGGATCTCGTATCCAGCTTATCTCCCACTGTCTGCTTCACGTAAGCAGGACATCCCCAAATCCTCATAAATGAGTACTTGGGTGGTTTGCCCATCCATATCTCATATGGAGTTTTATCCACTGCCTTGGTGTGGACATTGTTCAACAACATTACCGTCGTTTCGAGCGCATAGCCCCAAAACAAGGTCGGAAGCTCAGTGAAGCTCATCATGGATCGAACCATGTCCAACAAGGTCCGATTACGACGCTCCGCTACACCATTGAGCTGTGGTGTGGCCGGAGGGGTCCACTGTGAGAGAATCCCATTCTCTTTCAGATATTCTTGAAATTCAGCACTTAAGTATTCATCACCTCGATCAGATCGAAGTGCTTTAATAATTTTGCCTAATTGATTCTCTACTTCAGCCTTGAATTCCTTGAACCTTTCAAAGGATTCAGACTTGTACTTCATCAAGTACAAGTACCCATACCTAGAGTAATCGTCGGTAAAGGTGATGAATTATGTGTGACCGTATTTGGTACCAATACTAAACGGTCCGCACACATCAGTATGGATCAAATCCAATAGGTCTTGGGCACGTTCACCCTTTCCCTTGAAGGGTTGCTTGGTCATCTTTCCTTTCAGACAGGATTCACAAGTCGGTAGGGAGTTGATGTCTGACAGATCAAACAAGTCACTCTTAACTAACTTGTTCATCCTACTTAGGGAAATGTGACCTAGCCTAGCGTGCCAAAGTTGTGCTGGGTTCAAGTTATCGTGTTTCCGTTTAATCGTTGTTGTGTGTGTTTCGACATCGCGAGTTGGAACGTCTTTTAATCTTAAGGTGTATAGATCGTTTTCGCGTTCCCCAATTCCAATTAAACATTCATTCTTGTAAATATTGCAAATCGAATTAGCAAACATACAAGATATCCATCTCTATCAAGCATTAGAAACAGAAATAATGTTCTTTATTAATTCGGGAACAAATAAAACGTTTCTCAATAACAACTTAAAATCAGAAGACAGAAATAAATAAACATCTCCTATAGCTACTGCAGCAACTCTTGCTCCATTGCCAAGCCTCAAGTGGGTCGGGTCTCACCCTCTCTAAGACGTCGGCTTCTTGTCATCACCTGAAAATCATTGCAGATATAGATACACATCCGGTATTAAGTACCCAAGAAGTCGAATTTAGGGACATATTTATTTCTATGTAGAACATACCTTTTGCAGTTCGCAACTGCTCGAGGTACTCCTTGCAGTTCCTCTTCCAATGCCCAGCCTTGTGGAAACCAAACCATTTTATATGCAGTAATACTGAGAGGAAAACGGACATACATTACTAACTATATAAGATATAAGCTATAAAATATGGTACAAGATTAAGGTTGCGGAGCCAGTCTTGATAGTTAAGACCAGTGAACCTGTTGCTATCCAGTATAGCAGCAAGTGGATTTTTTATCGAAACCATTTTTATAGCAGTTATACTGAAAAGAAAACAGACATGCATTACTGACTATATATAAGATATAAGCTAAGACATAAAACATGGTCATTTAGTTTTATGAATTACCCTCCCACTATTTTAACGATTTCACCACCCTCTAATGAAATCGAGAAAATAGGTTTCTTTAGTGGGTACACGGAGCCCAATCAAGCGATCATGGACCCGAATAATATCAGCCATCCATGACCCCCCAAAAGGTAGTTTCCGATTGCAGCCGGTGCAACCTCCATGTATTCACCTCACGTCCAGTAAGGGCCCAATAATATGATGCCGTTTACTATCACGTGTCAAGATTGACCCATCAATGTTGAGTCTTGAAGGACGGTCCCCTTAACGTCCCCAATAATATGAGCCAACGTTAAAGGGAGTTCCAACCGACTCACAACAGTTTGTCAATGACGTGGACAGCTTTCCGGCATACATGACCCCTTCAATAATATGAGCCGGGCCATGTATACGGGTAGCATCGACGTACACCCATTGTTGATGGAAGGTAGGGTTAATTTAAACAATTTTAAATACCCTTTTAGTTTATCGAATAAACAGTTTATCTTGATATAAGTTTTAAATAAAATTTAAAACGAGGGATTTTATTTTTGAAAAATTTGGTCTCATGCATATTTAAATCTAATTTAAAACATGCAGCTTGCAGATTCAATTAATCTATATATCAACATATATAAAGTAAATATTAGGATGATCGATCGCAAGAGCTATGCGGTCCGTGGTTGCCAGCCACGGACCTGGGTCCAATCCTAGGGGTAATGCAATATGCAATGCAATCCTATTACAAAGCTTTCCGGTTTTACAGATCTTCGGTCTTCAATATCTTGATCGTCATCCTCCACCGTCTTCGGATGTCCTCCCACTAAATCTAGTAATTTACATTTAAATTTACTATGACAAATAAGGGATTTTATCAAGGGGTGGGAACGGGCCACAAACAGGCCCACTTTGAATGATAATCAAATATATAAAAACCGAAATCAAATAAAACCTATTGCATACACCTAACACATTGGGCACGACTCTCGATCATCACAATCATGCAATTAATCTAATTAACATGCATAATTAAAATAATCTAATTATTTATCGTAAAATCATATTCTAGTTACGAAATCGTATTTTATAATAAAATCGCATTTTGCCGATAAAAACAAATTTTAATCAACAAAATCATATTTTATTACAAAATCATATTTCATAATTAAAATCACATTTTACTAATTTTAATTGTATCAATATTGGGTTTAAAACAATTTTAGGCCCAAAAACTTAAAATTTCAAAATCGATCAAAATCGGGCCCGACATCGCATATCGGCCCGAGAAATTCACGGGCTGCCCGGGACAGGCCCGAACCAAACCCTAAAAGAATTCAGACCAGCCGTCACGACATCGCCGGAAACTCGCCGGAGCGGCGGCCGGCGGCGGCGCCACCACCACGAAGATTGCGGCGGCAGCGCTCGACGCCGCGCCCAGCGTCGCACGGCCAGCGCGCAATCGTGCGGCCAGCAGCGTCAGCCATCATCGAGAAGCATGTGCAACAAGCGTGCTGGGAGGTGCAGCAGGGCGGCGCAATCGAGTGGCAAGCGGTCGGCCAGCGTGCGCAACGGCTTGCGCAAACAACCAGCCGTCCAGCCGCCACTTGCACAGCGGCGCTCGACCAGGTGCGCGACCAGGCGCGCAGCGGCTCGTCCAGGTGCGCGACCAGGCGCGCGACGCACCGCCTACGATGTGCGACGGGCGCGCAAGCTTCGGCCGTCGCTCGCGCGACAAGCGCGCGGCCAGCGCGCGTCCAGCGCGCGCGATGATGCTCGTCGTGCGGCGGCGCCGGGCGGTCGATGTGCGACGATATTTCGGCAGTTTTGATCTGAAATTCAAGATGTTAGATACAATAAGGCAATTCGTATGATCGGATCCAAAAAAAACTGGCTCTGATACCACTGTTGGGGATCCGGATCCGCCCCCCGACGAGGCAGCGGAAGAACAAGAATAAACAGCCGGGAGACGATCAATACGAAAAATTCAATAACAATTATCGACATACATAGGGGGTTCAAAACCACTACCTTGCTGGCACTTGTGCCTGGCTCCAACCGTAGTTACAATAACGTCGGCTCTTCTCGGTAGACTGCGGTAGTTATCGCCAATCCGGTCCACGACCAGAAAAGAGACTCCTTCGTCAGCCTGTACTAGAAGCACTGACGAATTCTGCACGAATGGATTCTCCTCGTCGAATTGGCCGGAACGAATTCCGGCAACTCTAGGCGGCGGCGGCGGCGGCTTAAGAGAGGAGAGGGGCGGCGGTATTTAGTGCTAGGGTTTAGTGTTGTTGCAAGTGTTATGTTTAGTCTAGGTTTAGGCTTAATTAAATAAGCTTAGGTGTTGGACTTGGACCGGCCCAACGGGCCCGGGTCCAACGATGAACATTCAGTTCATCTCCACCACCGAGACTTCACCGTAACTCCGATCGCTGATCAGATCGGACGGATCGACTCAGTTTCCAAAACTGAATATTATGATCTGAAAAATCATTTTTCAGAACCCCAGTGCAAAATGACCGTTTTGCCCCTCAACAGCGGAAAACCCCGGTTTGACCCCTGTTGACTTTTAGGAAGTCGCACTTCCCGAAATCCTCTTCTCGTGCTCAACACATTGAGCTTAGTATCCGTGCGGGAATCTCGAATCTAGTGGTTCAGGGATACAGCTAGCCGTGGGCCCACAACCATTGCGGCTCCGGAATCACAATTCCGGACCTGCCCAACGGATCATGGTAAAGCGTCTAGCAACATCGCCCCATGATCCCCTAGGTATCACTGATAGTGCCTGCAAGAACCAGTTGGTCGTGGTTAGCGTACAGTACGGTCCTTTCAATCCATATATCCCGATCAGATCAACGACCGTTGGTAAATCGAGAGTCACTATAGATCCGATAGCTATGCATACATCTTGGAGATCGAATAGTGACATCGCGAGTGTAACTAGGTAAACACATTTACCTAAAACACTTCTAGTACTCTGGCCAGAGATTTATACACTATTATCTCCTCAGATAGCACAGGATATCCACGCATGTCTGCGAGCGGGGAATCCTCGACAACGATGCATCGACTCCTACATGCATCGGGGTCTCACCCAATCCCGACGCCTTATGACCCCAAGTGAGTCGACAAACGGGTCAAAGTGAGATGCCTATCATGTAGAGTCTCAATGACGTTTCGAGTCGTGAGGACTAATCAGTACAACCAAGACCTCGGACTTATCCACTCGACAAATGGTAACCACTTGGAAAGTCCGAACGAGGGTAGTTCGATAGATCACCAGGAGTCTCAATGACGTTTCGAGTCGTGAGGACTAATCAGTACAACCAAGACCTCGGACTTATCCACTCGACAAATGGTAACCACTTGGAAAGTCCGAACGAGGGTAGTTCGATAGATCACCAGGTCACTATCTATCTGCATGCTCAGAACATCACAATGTTCCCTACCAATGAAACATGGTACTTCGCATCGCAGATACTAGTCTCGAACTCGGGCGGCCTTATCCTCATTGACGGCCCAATCGACTAGGAACATGTTCAGAATACACAGCGACTATTATATGTGTTCCATGATAGTCGTCATACCCACTATCACATCTAACATACGCTTTAGTGCATTCTAGGTATTTACTCAACGCAATTGTAAATCATTACACACATAATGAAAGTAAAGAACGCCATATAGAAGAATGCGAATATCATATATAAAGACTGTTTCATATAAGAGTCTATAAACCCACACGCCACAGGTTGGCTAGTTGGGCATCTACTCTAACAGATCGTTGTGCGACGGTGGGCGGACAAAGCGCCGCTGCTGGTCGGCGATGGCGCGCACTAGCTGCGCAAGCTTCACGCCACTGGTTGCGCGCTCTTGCGTGTGGCGTCACGCGCTACCGTCGCGTTTTCGTGGTGGTGGCGCCATCGCCGGCCGCCGCTCCGGCGATGTCGTGACGGCTGGTCTGATTTCTTCTAGGGTTTGGTTCGGGCCTGTCCCGGACAGCCCGTGAAGTTTTCGGGCCGGTATGCGATATCGGGCCCGTTTTGATCGATTTTGAAATTTTAAGATTTTTGGGCCTAGAATTGTTTTAAGCCCAATTTGATACAATTAAAATTAGTAAAATGTGATTTTAATTATGAAATATGATTTTATAATGAAATATGATTTTGTTGATTAAAATTCGATTTTATCGACAAAATACGATTTTATTATAAAATACGATTTCATAATTAGAATATGATTTTACGATAAATAATTAGATTATTTAAATTATGCATGTTAATTAGATTAATTGCATGATTGGGATGATCGAGAGCCGTGCCCAATGTGTTAGGTGTATGCAATAAGTTTTATTTGATTTCGGTTTTTAACATTTGATTATCATTTAAAGTGGGCCTGTTTGTGGCCCGTTCCCATCCCTTGATAAATGTATCCCTTATCTGTCATAGCAATTTAAATGTAAGTTACTAGAGTTAGTGGGAGGACATCCGAAGATGGTGGAGATGACGATCAAGATATTGAAGACCGAATATCTGTAAAACCGGAAAGCATTGTAATAGGATTGCATTGCATATTGCATTACCCCTAGGATTGGACCCTAGTGTTTGAGGGGACTATAAAGAAGGACAAACCCGTCCTCCTTCTGGGTTCTTCTTCCTCTGCGAAGAAGGGACCCAGACGCACGAGCAAGAAGCGTTCTGCTCCTGCGAAGGAGGAAAAGTCTGCCAAGAAGCCAAAGGCAAAGGCTTCTAAGCCAAACAAGATCGAGGACGTTTGCCACCACTGCCACAAGGCTAGGCATTGGAGGAGGAACTGCAAGGAGTACCTCGAGCAGTTGCGAACTGCAAAAGGTATGTTCTATGTTGAAATAAATATGTCTCTAAATTCAACTTCTTGGGTACTTGATACCGGATGTGGATCTCATATCTGCAATGATTTGCAGGTGATGACAAGAAGTCGACGTCTTAGAGAGGGTGAGACCCACTTGAGGCTAGGCAATGGAGCAAGGGTTGCTTCTATAGCTATAGGAGATGTTTATTTATTTCTGTCTTCAGATTTTAAGTTGTTGTTACGAGACGTTTTATTTGTTTCTGAATTGATTAAAAACATTATTTCTATTCTATGCTTGATAGAGATGGATATTCTTGTATGTTTGCTAATTCGATTTGCAATATTTACAAGAATGAATGTTTAATTGGAATTGGGGAACGCGAAAATGATTATACACCTTAAAATTAAAAGACGTTCCAACTCGTGATGTCGAAGCACACACAACAACGATTAAACGGAAACACGATAACTTGAACCCAGCACAACTTTGGCACGCTAGGCTAGGTCACATTTCCCTAAGTAGGATGAACAAGTTAGTTAGGAGTGACTTGTTTGATCTGTCAGACATCAACTCCCTACCGACTTGTGAATCTTGTCTCAAAGGAAAGATGACCAAGCAACCCTTCAAGGGCAAGGGTGAGCGTGCCCAAGACCTATTGGATTTGATCCACACTGATGTGTGCGACCCATTTAGTATTGGTACTAAACATGGTCACACATACTTCATCACCTTTACCGATGATTACTCTAGGTATGGGTACTTGTACTTGATTAAGTACAAGTCTGAATCCTTTGAAAGGTTCAAGGAACTCAAGACTGAAGTAGAAAATCAATTAGGCAAAAGTATTAAGGCACTTCGATCTGATCGAGGTGGTGAATACTTGAGTACTGAGTTTCAAGACTATCTGAAAGAGAATGGGATTCTCTCACAGTGGACCCCTCTGGCCACACCACAGCTCAATGGTGTAGCGGAGCGTCGTAATCGGACCTTGTTGGACATGGTTCGATCTATGATGAGCTTCACTGAACTTCCTACCTCGTTTTGGGGCTATGCGCTCGAAACGGCGGTAATGTTATTGAACAATGTCCACACCAAGGCAGTGGATAAGACTCCGTATGAGATATGGATAGGCAAATCACCCAAGTACTCATTTATGAGGATTTGGGGATGCCCTGCTTACGTGAAGCAGACAGTGGGAGATAAGCTGGATACGAGATCCATCTTATGCTACTTCATTGGGTATCCAAAGAATTCCATTGGATACTACTTCTACTATCCCAGCGAAACAAAAGTGTTTGTTTCTAGGAATGCCACCTTTATGGAAAGGGAATTTCTACTTGATAGAAAGGTCAAAATAGTAGAACTCGAAGAGGTTCGATATCCAATCGAAGTACCAAGTGAATCTCCTGCACCTACAGAGCCAGTACCAGAAATGGTCGCACCTAGGAGATCCGAAAGGATTCCTAGGCCTCTTGAGAGATATGGTTTTCTCCTTGAAGATGATCAAGATGATCAAGTTGTTGGATCTGATCCAAGAACTTTCAAGGAGGCAATTTCCGATGCTGATTCTAATTTGTGGCTTGAAGCAATGCAGTCTGAGTTTGACTCAATGCATGCAAACCAAGTTTGGACTCTGGTTAACCCTACCGAAGGAATTGTTCCTATTGGGTGCAAATGGGTATACAAGAGGAAACTTGGGCCTGATGGTAAGGTAATGACCTACAAGTCACGACTGGTCGCGAAAGGTTACACTCAAAGGCAAGGTGTTGACTATGATGAAACCTTCTCGCCGTCGCAATGTTCAAGTCAATTAGAATCTTGTTAGCCATAGCCGCATGGTACGACTATGAGATATGGCAAATGGATGTGAAAACTGCGTTCCTTAATGGAAACATTAAGGAAGAGATCTATATGACGCAGCCTGATGGTTTCACATCTGTTGGAAGCGAGCATAAGGTATGCAAGCTTCAGAGATCGATCTACGGTCTGAAACAAGCATCACGAAGTTGGAACCTTGGTTTCATCAAGAATCCTGAGGAGCCATGTGTCTACAAGAAGGTAGTTAAAAGCGCTGTGACGTTCCTCGTACTCTATGTTGATGACATTCTACTCATTTGGAATGATGTAGGAATGCTGCAGTCAACTAAAGAATGGTTGTCTAGCAGATTTTCGATGAA
Organism: Dorcoceras hygrometricum; assembly: GCA_001598015.1. Lineage (NCBI taxonomy): Eukaryota > Viridiplantae > Streptophyta > Magnoliopsida > Lamiales > Gesneriaceae > Dorcoceras > Dorcoceras hygrometricum. Next base: position 125,813 of record KQ996617.1, on the reverse strand, counting down.
GGACATGGGTGAAGCATCCTATATTCTTGGAATACAGATCTATCGGGATAGATCTAAACGGATGCTCGGACTCACCCAAGCTACCTACCTCGACTAGACCGGATGTTGCATATGCTCTGAGTGTCACGAGCCGCTACCAGGCCAACCCCGGCCAATTGCATTGGAAGGCCGTGAAGGATATTCTTAAGTACTTGCGAAGGACTAAGAATATGTTCATGGTCTATGGGGGTGGTGAACTGAAACTGGAATGCTACACTGATTCTAGCTTCCAGTGTGACGTGGATGATTCGAAATCAACCTCTGGATTTGTATTCATGCTCAATGGTGGTGCTGTCTCTTGGAAGAGTTCCAAGCAAGACACCATCGCGGATTCAACCACTGAGGCTGAGTACATTGCAGCATCAGCTGCTGCTAAGGAGGCCGTTTGGATAAGGAATTTCGTCCAAGAGTTGGGCGTCATTCCTAATGGATTTGGTCCAGTGCCGGTGTACTGCGACAACACGGGTGCCGTTGCGCAAGCAAAGGAGCCTAGGTCTCACCAAAGATCCAAACACATACTGAGGAAATACCACATAATCCGGGATATTGTGGCTAGAGGTGACATAGCAGTTGAGAGAGTCACCTCTACGGACAACGTTGCTGATCCACTTACGAAGCCCTTGCCAGGACCCTTGTTTGAAAAACATCACGAAACAATGGGACTGCGTCTGATGAGTAGTTGGCTTTAGGGCAAGTGGGAGATTGTTAGAGTAGATGCCCAATTAGCCAACTTGTGCCGTGTGGGTTTATAGACTCTTGTATGAAACAGTCTTTATATATGATATTCGCATTCTTTTATATGGCGTTCTTTACTTTCATTATGTGTGTAATGATTAACAATTGCGTTGATTAAAGACCTAGAATACTCTAAAGTGTATGTTAGATGTGATAGTGGGTATGACGGCTATCATGAAACACATCTAATAGTCACTGTGTATTCTGAACATGTTCCTAGTCGATTGGGCCGTCAAAATGAGGATAAGGCCGCCCGAGTTCGAGACTAGTATCTGCGATGCGAAGTACCATGTTTCATTGGTAGGGAAAATTGTGATGTTCTGAGCATGCAGATAGATAGTGACCTGGTGATCTATCGAACTACCCTCGTTCGGACTTTCCAAGTGGTTACCATTTGTCGAGTGGATAGTCCGAGGTCTTGGTTGTACTGATTAGTCCTCACGACTCGAAACTTCATTGAGACTCTACATGATAGGCGTCTCACTTTGACCCGTTTGCCGACTCACTTGGGGTCATAAGGCGTCGGGATTGAGTGAGATCCCGATGCATGTAGGAGTCGATGCATCGTTGTCGAGGATTCACCGCTCGCAGACATGCGTGGATATCCTATGCTATCTGAGGGGATAATAGTGTATAAATCTCTGGTCAGAGTACTAGAAGTGTTTTAGGTAAATGTGTTTACCAAGTTACACTCGCGATGTCACTATTCGATCTCCAAGATGTATGCATAGCTATCGGATCTATAGCGACTCTCGATTTACCAATGGTCGTTGATCTGATCGTGCGTGGATATCCTATGCTATCTGAGGGTATAATAGTGTATAAATCTCTGGCCAGAGTACTAGAAGTGTTTTAGGTAAATGTGTTTACCTAGTTACACTCGCGATGTCATTATTCTAATCTCCAAAATGTATGCATAGCTATCGGATCTATAATTGGCGATTTCTACCGCAATCTACCGTGAAGAGCCGACGTTATTATAACTACGGTTGGAGCCAGGCACAAGTGCCAGCAAGGTAGTGTTTTGAACACCCTATGAATGCATTAATTGATATTTGTATTTACTCGTATTGATCGTCTCCCGGCACTATTTTCTGTTCTTCCGCTGCCTAGCCGGGGGGCGCGATCCGGATCCCCAACACTGGCCTCATGTCCTAACTGTTGAGTCATGGACCGGATTGGCGATTTCTACCGCAATCTACCGTGAAGAGCCGACGTTATTATAACTACGGTTGGAGCCAGGCACAAGTGCCAGCAAGGTAGTGTTTTGAACACCCTATGAATGCATTAATTGATATTTGTATTTACTCGTATTGATCGTCTCCCGGCACTATTTTCTGTTCTTCCGCTGCCTAGCCGGGGGGCGCGATCCGGATCCCCAACACTGGCCTCATGTCCTAACTGGTGCAGTAGGATTACCGATGACCAGCTCGGGTGGATGATTTCTATTACACCGAAGACCTGGTCTGTATGAGGTGGATGGTTCGAGCTGTTCCCCCTACATCCCAGCTGGATCTACTGGAATATCGTTTGTTGTAGGGTCACTTGTTATGTTTGTCGTATCAGCTTGTGAGTGGTCTCTACCAGCTTGATCATGATCCGGACCAGCTTGCTCAACATCTTGAATATCTGCATTGGTAATCGACTTGTCCAGTGCATTCTGGTCATCAGCTTGAAATATGTTAAGTACCTCGTCATCACTTGATTCCTCTAGATTAGTAGATTCCAGACGAGTGCACAGATAATTTAGCTTTGAAGCTGATGTTGATCTAAAATTAGTTTCATCGAACACCACATGCATTGATTCTTCGACCGATAGTGTTCTGTTATTGAAGACTCGATATGCTCGACTTACAGCTGAATATCCCAGAAAGATACCTGCATCATATTTAGCATCAAAGGCTCTTATATATGTTTTACCTTTAATATAGATAAAACATCTGCATCCAAACACCCTGAAATATGAAATTTCAGGTTTCTTGCCATTTCAGATATCATATGGGGTAACTCCATGTCGCTTGTTTATCATTGATCTGTTCTGAGTATAGCAAGCGGTGTTTACTGCTTCATCCCAAAATTTATTTTAGATACCGAAATCAACAATCATAGTTGTAGCAGCCTCTTTTAAAGTTCGATTTTGACGCTCAGCTAACCCGTTTTGCTGAGATGTTCTGGCTGCACTCAACTCATGTTTGATTCCGATTTCATCCAGATAGGAGATTTTAAAATTTAAAAACTATGTTCCTCTGTCACTCCTAATCCGATTGACATTTCAAGATTGCTCATTTTCTAATCGTATTAAAATCTTGATCAGCTGATCGACAGTTTGATCTTTGGATTTTAAGAACAACACCCATGTAAATTTTGAAAAATCATCAACCACGATAAGGGTGTATTTCATTCCCCCTAATCTAGTTACGGGTATTGGACCAAAAAGATCCATGTGTAAAAGATCCAGCATACGTGAGGTTTCATCACTGCCTCTTGTTTTGAAAGTGGATTTTGAATTTTTACCCAACTGACAGGCAGAGCAAATCTTGTCTTTTGAAAATTTTAGCTTGGGCAAGCCATCAACTAACTCATGCTTACTCATATTGGTTCATCCGTTGATGCCATAGCCAGCTCTTCGAAGAGTCAGCTACTAGGCATGTTTGTTCTGTATGCGGTTGATTCGACCAGTCAACTTTGTAGGTGTTACCAGATCGATATCCTATCAACATGGTCAGACCTTCCGGATTCAAAACTGTGCATGTGTGCTTTTGAAATTTTACAGAGTAATTACTGTCGCACAACTGACTGATACTTATCAAGTTGTAGCAAAGTTCTCAACCAGTAGAACATTGTTGACAGTAAAATTATCATGGGTAAGCTTACCATTACCCACAGTGTTACCGTTATAATTATCACCAAAAGTGATCTTGGGTCAGTTGCAAGATTTGATATCCGTGAGCAGCTTAGCATCTCTAGTCATATGCCTTGCACATCCAGTGTCCAGATACCACGATGATTGCTCCAATCTTGATACCTATTGTACCTGCCATCACATATCAACATATTTTGGTAGCCTTTGATTCATTTGGGTCCAGGTTTGATTAGATCTTTCGGGACCCACACTTGGATAATCTTTATCCATTTACCGGCGTGTGCGTCAAAGTACTTGTGTGCTCCGTGTGTGTTCTTTGATCTGGATGGAGCTTCATATGAAACATGCGAACCATTCGATCTGTGCTTACGATGTGGAGGCCTGTACTGCCTATCCTTCGTTGAAGTTCGAGAGGGCTGGCCTTTTTAATACCACTAGGTATGGATTTACTCTGCATCTGTGCAATTTTTTTGTTTAGCCAGCTTTCCCGAGACTTCTCAGGAGCAGTATACCCCATCCCAGAAAATCTGCCTTGCCAGATCGGAGGTTGAGTTGTTATCTTGTCCTTATCAGATTTTGCCTCTGCAAGTTGTTCCGTGCTGGATTTTACAAAGTTCATTGTTTTAAACTTTGTTCTTTCCAGCCTTGGGTTACTATTGGTTTCTGTTGTACTGCTCATCGCTATTATAGCCCAATCCGGTTCTATCACCAGATTTATTTGTAGCTCCATGTAGTTTTTGTAGTGAGGCAGAAGATCTGGTCCAGGAGCTAATTATGCCATCTAGTCACTGGTTTTCATAGAGCATCTCCTCGAACCTGCTTCTCAAATTTTCATTCTCAGTTTCAAGCTTACTCAGAGCCGCTTGCATATCTCTAGAGCTAACTAGCTCGGTATTTGTTGCACAGCTCTCCCTTTCGGCTTTAAATTCCTCGAATATCTGGTCCAGGAGCTAATTATGCCATCTAGTCACTGGTTTTCATAGAGCATCTCCTCGAACCTGCTTCTCAAATTTTCATTCTCAGTTTCAAGCTTACTCAGAGCCGCTTGCATATCTCTAGAGCTAACTAGCTCGGTATTTGTTGCACAGCTCTCCCTTTCGGCTTTAAATTCCTCGAATGATTGAGAAAGCTTCTTGTATTCTAGGACCTTTTCATTTAGTGCGGTAATAAGGTCCTCACGTATGAATTCAGGACTAGAAAAATCAAATACCTCCTCAGTGTCATCTGTCATGAGACACTGTACTTCATCTTCGCTTTCGCTAGATGAGGAGGTTCCAGAGCTGGATTCCTCTGAATCTGAGTCAGCCCATGCACTCTTATTCTCCTCCATAACCATTGCTTTCTCCATTCTTCCCTTTCGGTAGAGCTTCTTCTCCTTTTTGTCTTTGTTTGGCGCTGCGATCTGGTCTCTTCTTTGCGTCTCTCCTTGGCTTCCTGCAATCAGCCATGAAGTGACCTGGCCTACCACAGTTATAGCATTTATCATTAGAAGGAGAGTTAACAATTTTATTGGGAGAATCAAAAGAAGAGGGTTTAGTATTATGCTTCCGCATAAATTTTCTGAATTTCTTGATGAACAAGGCCATGACATCCTTGCTCATCTCCTCTGTCGATCTGTTGCTTGAGGAACATGGACTTTGTTCTGGGATTTTAGCAGCAATGGCTCTAGTTGGTTGCGAAGTGGACAGCTCAGATTCCGCTCTCGTTTCCAGCTCAAACTCGTAAGCCTTTAGATTGGCAAACAAGCCGTGCAACTCCATTTTGTTCAGATCTTTCGACTCTCGCATAGTCATATTTTTCACATCTCACTCCTTTGGCAGTGCGCGCATAACTTTCAGGGCCAACTCCCTGTTATTGTAGGCTTTGCCCAATCTGGCCAACGCAATCACCAAAGAGCTGAATCGTTCATAAAATTCGGCCATAGTTTCTTCGGGCTTCATCTTGATTAGTTCAAATTTGTGCAAGGCCACTGTAAACTTGTTTTCCTTCATCTCTTCATTTCCCTCGCAAATCTGGGTCAACCTATCCCAATCTCTTTCACAGTTGTGCATGTCTGAATCTTGCTAAACATGTTGTCTAGCGTCTTGTTCAGTATGTGCTTAGCGACATTGTCCAGATTTGCTTTCTTCTTGTCCTCAAAGGTCCACTCAAATCTGGGTTTCTCGATCCATTGAGGTGCACAGGCAGTTATCACCACAGCAGTATTCATTTTCATTATTTGCATCGGTCTGTTTGTGATCACGAACCACATGTCGCCGTCTTGTGCTGCTAGGTGCACCTGCATTCGAATCTTCTAGACGTCGTATTCCTCCTTGGAAAACATAGGAATCTTATTTTGAGAAATCGACATTTTTTTAATAAATGTAAATGAATAAATTGTTCAAACACTGAGAGACGAGCTCTGTTACCACTTTTTAGGATCGAAAACGAGCTAGGGAGTTCAGAGGGAGGGGGTGAATGAACTTATTTGCTAATTTTTTGTTTTAAAGCTTGTTTCAAGAATTTTATTGCTCGATACAAACCTCCAGCCACCAGCATGAAGGGTTCTCAGTGATTGTTGTTTGTCTCGTGTAATAAAACAAACACTGAGAGACGAGCTCTGTTACCACTTTTTAGGATCGAAAACGAGCTAGGGAGTTCAGAGGGAGGGGGTGAATGAACTTATTTGCTAATTTTTTGTTTTAAAGCTTGTTTCAAGAATTTTATTGCTCGATACAAACCTCCAGCCACCAGCATGAAGGGTTCTCAGTGATTGTTGTTTGTCTCGTGTAATAAAACAATTTTTATGCGGAAAGAACACGATTCAAACAATGAACAATCTAGACAAGTGCGAGAAAGCAAGAGATCAAGAGTCCAGAGTTCGTTTCTAGAAGTTCGGAGCAATATCTCATACGTCTCCCCTTCTTCCTCAATGGGAAGGATATCCACTAGAAGATTTGATTTATACAACCATTTGTACAAACCCAATCCCGCAACCAGTAGCTATGAGAACTCCTAGCACTCAACCATGAACACAGACCCGCGATCTGGTACAACAATACACTGAAACAGCACTGAGCTAGTTGTGCTACTCTAGCACTCTACGCTCTTATGATTTACAATGATCGCTTGACAATATAGAGTGTGTGTATAGAGGAGTGTGTGACACAAGAATTGAATAAAACTATCTATGTGTGTGTCACTTGTTGTGAGCTGGTTCAATATGAACTTCGCTTTTGCTTGAGAAGGGCTGGTTAGCTTGTGTGTTAATCTCGTTGAGTTCGTCACTATGTGTGTCGTCACCCTTCTCAGCTGCTCTTCTCTTCTATTTATACTATTTGGATGCAACGGTAATAAATGTATCCAATAGACACGTTTTATGCATCCAAATTGAATTTCCTGCGACGTATTAAATGCTTGTACGATGAAAGTATAGCTCCATTAAATGCATTGCCCTTTTTGGCAATTCTGCGTCGTCTTCAGTTTGAACTCATTCTCTGCGTATCTGACTTTAGGTCAAAGTAGTTCCAACGACTACAAATCACTGCAGAGATGTCAAATGTCTCATATCTGACTGTACGTAGCTTCGAACATTCAAAAATTCAATTTGCTACGTTGTCTGGTACTCAGCTGGTCTCCCGATCTGGTTCTTGAACATTTGAACTGCTTTCCTTAATCGGGTTTATGAGCTTGATCCTATCCATTCTGTTTTGAGGTACTCTGCTCAAGTCTTTGCACGCTTATATCTTTAGTACTAAACAACTCGTGAAGTTATTCTGCTTCGAGCTGGTTCGGCTTAACTATTCTTCCAGCTGATCTGTTATTCCTCTCATCACTCCAGATGGTCCGTTATCTGCGATCTGTTCTCATAGCTGTAAATCAATTCAGTCGAGTTTTCTCAATATGACTGCCGTTAATCGGTTAAGCATCTTTGAGCTGGTATCTGTATTACTTAGTGTAACGCCTAGAATTTCCTGAATACGTAGAAATGAGTGCACGAATAGGGGGAAAATATTTTTAGATGATTACATGCCTTATTAGGTGATTTATTTATGATTTTATACTGCATGGTATGCATGTGTTATTTTTCAGCCTGCTTGAGCTACGGACGCATGGACGAGATTAGGGTCGACCGGAAAGAAAATAATTTGAGATTTTTAAGTTATGGGATTTTTAAGAATGAAATTATTTTATTTTAAGCAACAATTTCTGAAAATTAGGATTTTTATAATTATTTTGGAGGGGAACCCGTTTTTCGCCTATACGGGCTGATATATTGAGTTTTTGGACATTTTAAATTATGAGTAGGCCTAGATTTCGAAATTATGTAACCATTAAAGCCCAAAAATGAGTTTTAAACACCTTTTTAATTTAATTAGAGGGGCAAGCTTGTATTTTTCATAATTAAACCAATAGGGGTCATATTAGGCACTTTCATTATTTCTTGAACACACTTTACACAAAACCTAGCCTCCATTTTATGCACCAGCCGTCCTCGCCACTCCCCTAGCACACAAGTTTCGAAATTATTCAGCCATTGAAGAAGCTTGGTGATCCAAAGCCAGTTGCGATCCGATCTCGTGTCTACAACATCCGTACCTCGCAAATCTACATCTTCTATAAACCAGGCATGTGATATCAACTTCTTTTCTAACAATTTAAACTGTATTAGACTCGTTTTTAATGATTTATGGCCTGTTTTGAACGTGATTTATTGAGATCTTTGCTGTATATTTTCGGATCATGCATACGCTCCACTTTCTAATTTGATTTTCGATTCCAAGTTGTGAAGCTTCGGTCCAGGGGTGCTCCAGGGGCTTGTGGGGGATCCTTAGTGTTCTCATGGTGGCCCCTAGACGTCGAGTCATAGGCTGGTTCGAGCCAAAAATAGCGCTGGTCGAGGGGTTCGCTGGTGCGCCGTGCAGGGTGAGCAGCCTTCTTGTCATCCATCGTGCATGCACTGTAGACCTCGGTTGGGGCTGTGGCTGGTCTCATTGGAACTGGCTGGACCTGGGGGTGGTCCAGCCGGTGGGGCTCCGACCATGGTGGCCGGAGCAGGGAGCACGAAGGGCTGGAAGTGGACGTCGCGGGTGAGGGCTTGCGGCGGCTCTTGCATGTGTAGGGTTTGGATGGGTTCGGTTCAATTGAACCAGCTGGTTCGATTGGACCGGATCGGTTCTTCGAGTCTCGAGTCAAATGTTTTAAAATCGTTCCAAGTTATTTTAATTAGGGACATGTTATTTTAATTATTATGCCCAAGGTCCAATTTTAAAGAAAATAGTCAGAAGGTCAAAATTGAGTTAAACCTTTTTAATAATTTAAGTTATGTTTACTTTTAAGTTTTTAGTCAAAATTGGGGCCTTTGGAATTTTAGTTAAGTCAAAATCGATTTTTGGGATTTAATTTGGTCAAAATCGGTCTTTTGGTCAAAATCGACTTTTGAGGTTGATTTAAATTGATTTTAAAAGTCAAAATCGATTTTAATAAGCCCCAAACTGATTTTTAGAAGTCAAAATTGATTTTATTTAGTCTCTTTTAGTCGTTTATTTTAAGAAGTTTAAATTTAAAGAAATTAGGCAAAAATGGAAAAAAATAGGTGAACATTCGTTTCATCGGCTAAGTTTAGAGCGATGGTTAGTCTAGAAGTGGTGAGCCAGGCCCAGGAATCAATCCTCAACCGAAGTAAAAAAATGTAGAAGCCCGTAAATGTATGTTTAATTATATATGTAGTATTTTATGTACGTAAATGTTTTAAAGGAAATGATTAAATATATATTAACGAGCTAAACTTTTAAATTGCATGATTTTAAGAAATTCACGCATCATGAGATTTTATGAAACGATCAGGCATGTCTCTTTTTAAGTTAAAACCCGAGGGATTGAAGTGATGTGATAAAGTTTTATTATGGGAGTTAGCCGGGTAGTCGGGCCCTGGGATCCCCTGTTTTTAGGTATGATTATAGGGTCTATGGATCCTCGTGTGATATCGAGATGAAGTGGCAGTTTATAGGAGGTGTGACATATAGGGATCCTCGTGTGATATCGGGGTGAACCACACCGCCACGTACGTTGATCAGTCATACGCCCGTTCACATACATTCACTGATACGACTCATACGTTTTTCAGGTTACGTTATGCCATGCCCTATATGTTATATGATATGTTATGCTATGAAATATATGAAGAAATGTTTTAAGATCATGCACGCATCACGCTTTAACGTTATTTTAATTACAAGTTGGTGCTTGTATGCGATTTTATTAGTATGTACATTGTTATGTATTACGATAGAGCATTCTGAGCCTCTAGGCTCACTAGGTTTAAATGTGCATGTGATGATCCTGCCGATGAGTATATTTCGACTGGCGGTGAGGACCTATGAGCGCCTGCTGCAGCAGTACCCCGTTACCGCCTTTACGTTTCGAATTCTGTCATGACGATAGAGCATTCTGAGCCTCTAGGCTCACTAGGTTTAAATGTGCATGTGATGATCCTGCCGATGAGTATATTTCGACTGGCGGTGAGGACCTATGAGCGCCTGCTGCAGCAGTACCCCGTTACCGCCTTTACGTTTCAATTCTGTCATGATACAGTTTTAGATTCTAGTTTTAAACATGATTACATTCAGTATTTTTACTCAGTTTATTTTATTTTGATGGATGTTTTAACGATTTTAAATATTCCTTTATTATGCTTAAAGTATTTTGAGAAAATGATTTAGAAATTCTTTTAAAGGGAACGAGCCATACTTTACGTTTAAGTATTCCGCACATGTTTTTTTAAAAAAAATTCTAGAGTAGGTTCGTTTCACTTAGTAGCCAGCTGGTTCTCGACCAGCACACCTTATTATCCTAAGCTGGCCTGAATGCGCTGAGCTGGTTTTTCCTTGATCAACTTGACTCTGCTCCGATCTGATTTCTTCGTCCAACGTTGTATGCTTCGTCCAGATCTTGTCACTTTGGTTTGATTGATCTTTTTTTTATTTTCATCTCTCTTTTGTTTTTCATCACCAAAACTTCTGAAATTTATCCTAACACTTTATTTAGAGATCTCCAGCTCTATCAATCTTAAAACGATTTGCTATACTGGTTAGTTGAGCTTCTTTCCATCTTTGAGGAACTTGCCTTTCTTCATACTAGAATCACAGGAATGATACCGTTAGGTTCAGAAATAGCATCCGGTAATTAAGCACATGATTGATCTTATCTGATAGAATCACGTCTAAAATGATGATTGTATGTTCTTAATGTTCTCTGTAGACGTGATCTGAAAGCTTGTCAGTCCTAAGATGTTATGTGGAATTCTGTAATCTGCTCTTGCGATCTGATCCAAAACTGTTTGAGCTTATCTCTGCTGAACTTTTTGGATCTGTTTTTGGATATCATAATCTTAATTTTGATTAACACAAAACCTGCTGTTATTTTACTAACGATTTGTACTAAGTGCGCAGCGAACTAGATCGTAAGCGAGCTGGTACAGAGATAGAAACGAGCTGGATGAAGAGAAATGTAGCAGCGAGCTAGAACAAAGCACTGTAGCAGAACGAACCAAGAGCATATTGAGAAGATGTCCAAGCTGGAACAGTGGGGGGACGCCCAAGCTGGTCTAGTAGAGGATATCCAAGCTGGTACAGTGAGGGGACGCCCGAGCTGGTCCAGCAGAGGATAACCAGATCGCAGAGGACATCCAAGCTAGTTCACCAGCTTGGAGCAAGAGCAGCTCAGAGTTCAGGAACCAGCTCAGAGAACAGCGAACAGCTCAGAGACCAGTTCACTAAAAGCAAAGCAGTTTGAACTTAAGCATATATGAGGAACGATTTAATCAAGTTCAAATTGATTGGATGCAACATCTACATCAAGACAAAGCTCAATTTAAGCAAAGGTTGCAGCGCATTAAATGAATAGAGCTCAAAGTCTACAAAGCCTGCAATTGCATTTATTGACAAAGGACGCAAGGTACAGCCGTGTCAGAACCTTTTCAGTAGACTTTTCAATGGCTGGATTATTGTGTCCAACGGATCAATCTGTACAAAGGCTTTATATATCAAGACAGTGAACAGAGCAAGAATTCATGCGAACAGAATGAGCTAAAAAGAACACAAGAGTGTTGGGATCCGGATCACGCCCCCCGGCGAGGCAGCGGAAGAACGAAAAACATGTGCCGGGAGACGATCAATACGATAAAAAATTCAAATCAGATATTCATAGGGTGTTTTAAGGAATACCCTGCTGGCAACTTGTGCCTGGCTCCAACCGGAATTACAAGAACGCCGGCTCTTCACGGTAGGTGGCGGTAGATCCGTCAATCAGGTCCACGACCGGAATCGATCTCCCTCCAATCAGCCTGCACTAGAAGGCTGAAGGATTTTATCGCCAATGGATTCTCCTCGAAAAACTAGGCCGGAAACAATTTTCCGGAGAAGAGGCTGGCAACTTGTGCCTGGCTCCAACCGGAATTACAAGAACGCCGGCTCTTCACGGTAGGTGGCGGTAGATCCGTCAATCAGGTCCACGACCGGAATCGATCTCCCTCCAATCAGCCTGTACTAGAAGGATGAAGAATTTTATCGCCAACGGATTCTCCTCGAAAAACTAGCCGGAACAAGTCCGGCGAGCGGCGGCGGCGGCGGCGAGCGG
>KQ996617.1:70450-101194 GCA_001598015.1 Dorcoceras hygrometricum | reverse complement strand
GAGAGTCGCTAAAGATCCGATAGCTATGCATACATCTTGGAGATCGAATAGTGACATCGTGAGTGTAACTAGGTAAACACATTTACCTAAAACACTTCTAGTACTCTGGCCAGAGATTTATACACTATTATCCCCTCAGATAGCATAGGATATCCACGCATGTCTGCGAGCGGTGAATCCTCGACAACGATGCATCGACTCCTACATGCATCGGGGTCTCACCTAATCCCGACGCCTTATGACCCCAAGTGAGTCGGCAAATGGGTCAAAGTGAGACGCCTATCATGTAGAGTCTCAATGACATTTCGAGTCGTGAGAACTAATCAGTACGAGATTTATACACTATTATCCCCTCAGATAGCATAGGATATCCATGCATGTCTGCGAGCGGTGAATCCTCGACAACGATGCATCGACTCTTACATGCATCGGGGTCTCACCTAATCCCGACGCCTTATGACCCCAAGTGAGTCGGCAAATGGGTCAAAGTGAGACGCCTATCATGTAGAGTCTCAATGACATTTCGAGTCGTGAGAACTAATCAGTACAACCAATACCTCGGACTTATCCACTCGACAAATGGTAACCACTTGGAAAGTCCGAACGAGGGTAGTTCGATAGATCACCAGGTCACTATCTATCTGCATACTCAGAACATCACAATGTTCCCTACCAATGAAACATGGTACTTCGCATCGCAGATACTAGTCTCGAACTCGGGCGGCCTTATCCTCATTTTGACGGCTCAATCGACTAGGAACATGTTCAGAATACACAGTGACTATTAGATGTGTTTCATGATAGCCGTCATACCCACTATCACATCTAACATACACTTTAGTGCATTCTAGGTCTTTACTCAACGCAATTGTAAATCATCATACACACAATGAAAGTAAAGAATGCCATATAATAAATGCGAATATCATATATAAAGATTGTCATATACAGGAGTCTATAAACCCACACGCCACAAGTTGGCTAGTTGGGCATATACTCTAACAAAGCGTGCAAGGAAGATCAAAAACAGAGGGAAGAAAATAGAGAGAACAACTTTCACAGAAGCACTTCCCATTGTGTGAGAAATATATGAGAAAGTGAGCTTACACTGTAATTTCTCACATACGATTCACTCACAGTTTCGAGAGATGAGCTGTATAGATTAGTGAGTGAATCACAAGCACCAAATCATTGTAGTTTTTGAACAAAGACGTGCGAACTTGTGTGCATTTGTTTAGGCTAGGAGTTCTTGCAGTCGAGGGCTGTTGGAATGGGTTGCAGCAGAAGCTGTTGTAATCAAATCTTCTAGTGGATATCCTTCCCATTGAGGAAGAAGGGGAGATGTAGGAGATTGAGCTCCGAACTTCCATAAACAAATTGCAGCGTATTTTCTTTACTTACTGCATTTACATCTGCATACATTTGTTTAAAACCTGTTTATTTATCTTTCAATTTACATAGGGTAGTTCAGGCTTATTTCCGCATGATTTTTATCATACTTGATCTACTTATCGGTGCTCAAAAACTTTCAAAAACATGAGCTATTGCAGCTCGAGATTTAACAGACCAGATCGAGCGACCAGCTCTTAGCGCTGCTGCGAGCTGGTATCTTCTTAGGCACGATCTGGTAGATTTGTTCCGTGCTGCTTTGCTTTCAAACCATATTTAAATTGCATGTAACTAAAGGGTTTGATGTCTTATGCTGTGTGAGAGCATATGTGAGTTGTGACAGAGCTCATCAACATCCCCGGTTTTTCGATCCCAACAATTGGTATCAGAGCGCTTTTGTGATTTGGTACCCTGTACAATGGGACCAACAATATAGTCCTTTTTCCAGGTCTGATCTGATATACAATAATACGGTTATCTGGAAACCGTTTCTCTGAGCTGTTCTGTAAACTAATAACATCTTAGCTCTTCAAGCGCTGAATTCTTATATGCTCTAAACTGAAATCTGTTTTGAGCTCTGAGCTGTTCTCTGTGCTGTTTTCGCTCTAAGCTGTTTCCTGTTATGTCTTAGCTTTAAGTTGTTTTCTTCTGAACTCTGAGCGCTGCTCTAAGCTGTAAATACTTGCAGTATACTGTAAGTTATTCTTTGTCCGAAGCTCCGATCTGGATCTTCTCTAATATGATTCCTGCACTAAAAGCACTGTTCTGATTTCGAAGCTCCAATCTGATCAGTTTCGTGTCTCTCTAATCTGTTCTTCTTTCCCTGAACTGAGAAGTGAATTTCTGAACTAATCTACTTGCTCTAAGCTGAAATCCGACGTTCTAAGCTGTTTGAATTGCTCTGAGCTGAAATCCGACGTTCTGAGATGTTCGACTTCCTTTGAGCTGAAATCCGACGTCCTGGGCTGTTCGACTTCCTTTGAGCTGAAATCCGACGTCCTGAGCTAAGAAGTTACGTTGTACACAGTTCTGCTTCCTCTAAACTGAATTGTGTCGCCGCAAACTGTTAGACAAGCTCTGAGCTGATATGCGTCGCCGTAAACTGTTAGACAAACTCTGAGCTGATATGTGTCGTTCTAATCTTATATGCCCGCTCTTAGCTGATCAACACACTCTAAACTGGTCTATGACGTCCTAAGTTGTTCTGTTCAGCTCTTCATCGTACTGTTGTAATATGTTCTAGTTCTTGAATTTTTTATCACCAAAACTTAAATTTTATTCTTAACAGCTCATCTCTTCTTATATTGTACAGTTCTTCATCTCTCCGCTTGGCTCTAATCTGATCTAATTCAGCTCGGCGTGTGCACTTATTTAAACTGTTAGAAATAAAGTAGCAAGTTCTGTGTGCATCAAAATTAAGATCTGATCTGTTTTACAGATCCAACAGATTCTTATAGATTGATGATTTAAGAGTGTTTAAAATATGAGAAGATTTCGAGCAGATAACAAGAAGGATCTATTGCCTATATATTTCTTGGAGGTGTATCAGTTTTTATTCGCAACTTTTGAAGAAAAACGTCTAGTGGCCATTTTGTGCCGCGACAACTGCTAGGACAAGATTCATGCAGTACCATTATATTTATTATATATTGAGAGTTTTCAATTACTAGTGGTACAAGTACATTCAGAGTACTGTTTATTCATTCATCGGGAGAGGAATGTATTGTTCTTAGAAGAAAACCATCCGCATATCGAAGGGAGTTCAAGTAAAGCAGATTTCTAGACGAGCGGTGCTCGTCAAGTGGAATCTACTGAAGTGTTTATAAAGGCGTCATTAAAAAGAGAGGTCTTTAGTTTTATGATTAAATTCTTGTATGAGTATAACATACTTTTGATTAATGGACTCACTTGATATCTTCTCGTGGCCCTATAGACGTAGGTCTTTTGGTCGAACTGTCTTAAATCTTGGTGTTCATTATATTTACTTTATCTATTCATATCTTGATAATTCACATAACATAAGTTATACTTGCTAAATACACACTAGCAAAATTCATTTACTTTATTTTTTAATTTTAGAAACAGCATTTATTTTGCTCGTAACTGATTTTCATCTGTCTTAACAAGGTTTTAGAGACAACCTTGTGACCGAACATCGAGATTGCTTGCTCATCCAATATATGAATATAATCTTACTTACTCTTTATTTCACCATCACATCAAAAAATATATTTTATATTTTCATAAATAGCACCTGCATAAATAGTTTTATCATGGAGTACAGCATTAGTTACATTACACAGCACTCACTCACATGGCATATTAAATGGGCTAGTTCGGCCCGTTACCGAGGGCCTTGCCCTACAAAAGCCCATGAAACCACCGGAAGCCTAATTATAGCGCGAACCGGCCAAGCAAAGCATATCTTGGAGGATCCGGTCCCGATTCCTGTTTCTAATGGTTTATATTAAAGTTTGATCACGATCCGAATATTTTATTTATTTTCAAACAAATAAAATATGCTTTGCACAAATATTTTTGTGTACAAATTCGGGATCTGTTTAATATTTATATTCAAGCAAAAACTAAAAATAGGTATATTTTATATCAAAGCCCACTAAAAAAGCACACAAGATACATATGGATATTGGGGGCTTTCTTCTGTTCTTTCTTTCGAACCAACCAAAAAACCATTCCGATGTGGAAAGACGAAAAAAAAGTCCTTTTGGAGTTATATATATTTCTAATTATCCACGAGACTCCTTATTAAATTGGGTGCTTCGTGGAGTACCAAATATCCACAGGACTGTACAACCTTACAAATGAGAAAACCCCACAAAATTTGCACTGTTATCTTGGATAAAAACCGGATAAAGGGCCCCAACTTTTTTTGGATATGGTTTTCCAAAGGACCCAAATTCATTATGTGGCATAGATATCCATTACATGTCATATTATCAAATACTAAGATTGCGTTTGCTGCACAAATTACTTTTAAATAGGTTACCAATTCTTTTGATTAAAAAGTACTTTTTACATATTATATCTTAAATATAGTTGAATAGTTTAAATGATCGGAAACTTGGAATTTATAGGAGTCTGAAATGGTGTTTTTGGTGAAGTAAATTTTTTCCCCCAAAGTCTCTCTAAAGGTAATATCGAGTACTAGTCCACTATTACGTTATGCGTTTATGTCCATTGGAATAGATAGCATAAAGATTAGATCGAGATGTGAATATGTGATATACTCATGTTATCATTTAAAGTCCCACGAATTAATGTTAAAATTGGTCACGACTCAACTTGTACAGAAAAAGAATTAAGAAACCCGTTAATTAAATAAATAAGGATAATATGGAGAAGAAGAAGAAATTATTTTTGAAACGTAACTATATTATTTCGAGATTGACAATCGATGTTTGCATGTGTTATTTTCTTAACGAAAAAGACATGGATGAGTAGGGCTGAAAAAGAAAAATGCCTAATCCAAAAAATGACTAGGATAATGATAAGATCAAATAAATAAATAACATTATGTTACACTTATATATATAAATATTTGGACACTTATCATTTTGTTTATTTGTTTTAAAAAGGCTTTCTTTTTTTCAAATATTGTGTTGCTATAACTTGATGCAGTTCTGTATTATGCATTAAAAAGTCAATATTCCGTGAAAAGAAAAAAGAAATTACCAAACATGAAAATCTTCCGAAGAATTAGAGTTTGACTGAGGAACAAAATATATAAGAATTGCAATTTTCTCACAAGATAATATGTGAATGTGTGTGATGTTAGAGATTTTATAATAAGTGATTAATGCTAGAAACATCGAATAGGAGATGAGAATGCATGCTTCCGTGTCATACCAATCTCAAGCTTGAACTGAAAGCTATTTATTAATTGGGAAAATGTTGGAAATACCCATTATTTCATGTTTGTGTGATATATGACACATAGTATATTGTGCTACTATATATAGAACGATAAATAATATCCGTAAAAGTAAATTTTACTTTCAAAATCACAGGAAAAAAAATTAATTATAATCGATAACAGCGTGTGTGTTACGTTTAGTTCTAGAAAATCAAAAACTTTTGGAACTTATACCATGCCTAGATTTGTTCATATTTCTTGTCAATATTTACATGTAGTATACTTGAAAGGAGAAGTCTATGTATATAACTTGAGTTGACGAATGGCGACCAACTCGTTATATATACATGTCTTGGATGTACATCTATATATGTCAAATTCCTAGTGTTGGTGACATATAAAAATGGACAAAGTGCAATTGGTTGGCCCATTTTCAGTCGCTACACTCGCATAACAATCTTGGCCCATGTTTCTCGATTTCTCTATTACAATTTTCGTTTGTCTTCTTAGTTATCCCTTTTCTCTTGGCCTTAGCGAGGTCCATATAGGAGCCACCTCTCTTCGATGGAGCATTTTTCAATTATTACATATTCCCTATCTATCTCATCATTTGCTTACAATTTTCTAGATTTAGTGTTACCATAAAGAGACAGTAGTCAGTTTTCCCAATGACTTGTGGCTCAGCTCAGATGACACTGGGATGAGAACTCTGTCTCGGATCCAATTATATGTAACTGACTTTTTTCGGAAAAAGAATAAAAAATTATGGGCAGTATTGTGTGGAATTTTTGGCCCCATAAAAAAGCTGGAGAGGTTGACTAGATTGCAAGATATAGAACATGGGTTTGGCCGTTTGGGTCCCAAGCCTCAACCAATTCAAGAAATTAAGACATGATCGAGAGAGGTGACAGCTGGAAATAGGATCATCATACGTGAAATATGACCAGTAATGTCACCATTTTTAAATTTTACGTCAAAGAAAATACTTTTTATGACTCTGAATATTCAAATTTCTGGTATAGAGATATCTTAACTGTTTCTTTTATGAGACACAAACTCTGTTCAGCTTATAATATAATATACACCGTCAAACTGCTGGATCAGATTTGCTCAACCTTTTGCTTTTCTATAGTCAATATTAATATATGTAATTTTTGTGTGAGGTATACTTTTCGATAATCTTATTAAATTATTGGATAAATCGGCGAAGTATTTTGGGAGATAATTAGTTGTTATAGATAAATGAATGGGGTAGATTAAAGTAGTTGAGTTTGGAGTTGATTGGCCGGAGATCATTTTTGTTTTTTTCAGAGCTTACATTATTTTGAAATTGGAGGTGTTTTACACTAAAACAGTAGGTTGAAGATGATTTGAAAAGATAGTTTAAGAGAGGGAAAGTACTTATAAGATATCAGTCAGTAAAAATTATGTGAAAAGTAATTAGACATTAGCCCCGTGGTTAAAGTTGATGTCTTCGGAATTCTTAGTTTGAGGTTCCATTTACGTTACCTGTAGATAGTTTTTGTAATTTATTTAGATAATATTTACTTTGTTTCTTTGTTATAAGTAAATCTCGGGTTAATGTTCAAGATCCCTCTATAATACGGATAATACTTGTAAACAAATTTAGGCTAAAAAATGTAATGTTAATTTGACATTTTAGTAACAACGAAATGTAGTCTTTTCTATGCAAATTGTTTTGTAAAGTTTTATGGAAAATATGTGAGAAAGACCTTATTGTCCTTTATTGTGCACCAATAGTCATACAGATCATTTAGCTTATTGATGCTGATAATATGATGTGAAATTAAATCAACTTTTTCTTTATAACTAAATAAATAATGTTATATTTCGATTGAAAAATAAGTAAAATTAAAACATGACGTGACAGTATAACAAATTAAATTAATAATTAACGCACGATTGTTCTTGGATTTCAAAAATAAATTTAAACATCGGGGTTCACCGTTTTTGATAAAATTCGAGAAATGTATGGATTTTCATACATAATGATCTATTGCTCAAAAAAGAAGTAAATGGTGTGAAAAAAAATGCAAAATAATTACATATCATGATTTTATCAAATATAAGACTCAAATTAAGAAAATTATAATAGTCGGCCATGAGGTTTATATATATACAATTTAATGTAATCAAGAATTTCACATTCGGTTCGATCCATTGAGCTCTGTCTTGGCCTTCTTAATCAAGTTTAGGAATCCCAGTTAATGGAAAGACCTGAACCCAAGGACAATTTTTGGGGACGTGGGTAAGTCAATTTGCGACTCAAACATAATAAAGAGATAGTCCAAGTAAGTTGAGTTGGATGTTAATAATATATGCATACATGATATGATGTGTACATAGGTGTTTATAAGAGCAAATGATGGTCTGTTACCATGTTAAAGATGAATTCTAGAAGTCAAGTTCCTTAAAAACCTTGATTTGTTGTATCTAGTCCGCATCCTATCACAAGTTTGTAGGATTGTTTCCTTATTTTGGGCTTATTTTATATTTATCGTTCTGAGTTATTCGGACTCGAACCGATGTAGTATGGAACTGAAATCCTCTGTTTTGCATCTTGGGTAGAATATGCCTCAATCTTAAATATGTCAGTCAATTGACCGAACTCAGATATGGTAATCATGTGGTTGAACTTAGATATGCCAGTGAAGTGACTGAAAGCAGATATGACAGTCAGGTGACCGAACTCGTGAAATTGAGTAGATATAAACAAGTCCCGTATATCGTTGTGTTTGTGAGGTCACGGTATGATCAAACCAAAAGTAATGGAGATCAAAATTTATATTATACAATATTCATCATCTCATATCGGGAATTAGATATTGGAGTATTTGCGTGCCATTGGATGACTAACATTTTTTGGAGTGTAGTTATAAGCTGTATTTAGTTTTCCAGAATAAAATATATTTAAAAAAATGGATAAGTATTGGATTGAACAATAGTATTTTCGCGACAGAAAATGTCATTTGGCCCATTGATGGGTGTCGTCTATCGTGATTTGCCCGAGTTGTGTGCCAAGTGGTGTAAATAGGCCCTAATACAATGGGTGATGGTAATTTGAAACACGTGTTTCATCGTTTCTAAAAATATTTCTTAATATATATATTAAATTGGAAATTGCTATATGTTGTTTTCCAATAAACTTTTGTTTTTTGCGATATGACTCATTATTTTAGTTTAGATATAGTTTCTAGGTGAGACATCAAAAATATTGTAAAATACTTCATATATTCTCAGTCTTACCTTAGATTGGACTAGAGTCGAACAACATTAATGTTTCGACATGTGGAGGCTTGGATTCCATCTGTTGAGATCAAACTGACTATTTTTTAAAAAAAATATGCAAATATTCAAAACCTCCAATTGCTTATGGGACCGTAGTCCAATATCTTTAAATCTTGATTCGAAAATTCTAAATTATAATCTTCTTGATTCGGCTTAAAAAATGGATAATCCAAATTTCAGAAATAGTTCGTTCGTCCAAAGTATTTGTGAAAACAGACTAGTCACTAAAGTTTGGAATTAGTCAATTTCGGAAAATTTTGATTAATTAACGGGATTTGTTTTCCAACATACGTTTCTTCGAGTAATAGTTTTAGGCGTAATTTGGACAAGTTTTTTTAAAATATTTTTATAAAAGTGTTGCTTATAAAAAATCTTATAAGTCCATGTATTATGTTGTTGAAAAATATTTTGAACATGAATTAATATATCGGAGAAGTTGATTTTATAGCCTTTTTCTAGAGGGATAGATCTTGAACTGGAATTAAAAATTACCATGTCTCGGTATGTCGAATTTTTTATGATAAGTGTTGGATCTGAAAACATATATCTTAATTTTGATGAACATAAAACTTGTTATTATATTTATAATATGTTTGCTTGAGTGCGCAGATCTTGCTGCATGTAGATCAGAACATATTAGAGCTGTCGATTGAACAACTGTACAGTATAAACGAAGAACTGAACTCAGTTTGAAAGTACAGTGGATTAGTTCAGAGTTGAGAAGAGTAGATCAGTTCAGCAGTGCAGATCAATCTGGAAAGAAGACAGATCAGTTTAGATATTAGCAGAAAAGTTCAGTTCAGAACAGTATGCAGATCAGCATAATAGAACAGATCAGATCAAGAGCAGTTGAGCAGAACATTAGGGTTCATCAGATGATATCAAGTGCAGTTGAGCAGAACATTAAAGTTCAGATCAGAACAGAACAGAATAGAGCAGAACAGTTCAGATCAGATTAGAACAAGAGCAGTTGAATAGAACAGAGTAGTTCAGTTCAGATGAACAAGAGCCGTGCAGTTCAATGATTAGATCAGGTTGGAGTTTCGAATCAGATCAGTTCATATAATAATAATAGAGTTTATTGAAGAGAACAAATCAAAGCGGAGTTTGGATTAGATCAGCACAGACTACCAGTTCAGAACGACAAAGCAGTTTGAACAAGCATTACTCAAGACAGATAGAAGAGGTTCAAATTTCAAAATAGCCTCCCCTAATCCTGTACGAAAAAAGGACAACAAGTATATAAGAGTCAGAAGTTTATAGAAGTTTTTCCGGAATAAACTTGTGTCCAATGTTCATATCAGTACATATACTATAAATACACTGAATTGAAGACGACGAAAGAATATGCGTCTGTGCACAGAGTACAATTTCAGGTGAGAAAACAAGAAATCAGTTATACACTAGCAGACATCGTCGTAATGTCCTGAAGATCAATTAAGAATACAACGGTGTGTGAAAATACATTCGAGAGTATACAATGTAAAAGATTAATGCTCTCACACACACTTTCACACATGTTAGAGAGATGAACGAAACAATTTATATGATGAATGTGTGGCATTAAGAAGGTAAGTTCCAACTGAGGTGGGTTTGTACAAAGTGTTATCTAAATCAAAGTCTTCTAGTAGAGTATTCCAGTTTGAAAGAAGGGGAGACGTAGAAGGTGCTGCCTTCAAACTTCCAGAAACAAATATCGTCTCCAATTTTTTATCAGCATACTTATTTACTGATTTCCTGCATACATGTTTTAAACCATTTTAATTTCAGTTTACATGGAGTATTTCGGGTATTGTTCATTTGGTATTTTATACCAAAGTCGGTATACTCTCGTTGCTCAAAACCTTTCAAGAACGGGAACTATTGCAGTTCCAATCTTAGTTCACATCGCGGGTGGCAATGCGTGCTATTGCTTTTAATTGCGTATTTTCTCTGTTCTGTGATGTCCCCTCGCATGACGCGATCTGATCCGGTCCCGAAAATGTTTAGCAATTGGTTTCAGAGCTTTTATCATTTCTGTCGCGATCTATTTTCAATCCTATCAACAATACATATATTAAAGAAGCGTAAAATCATAAAAAATGGTTTTGTATGGAGTTAAACCTATATGTCAAAGGTTTTCGGATATCATTTTAAATATATTGCATAAAAATTGAATTCTAATGTAAAGTTTGATGGATAGATTTTTCTTTAATCATCCTTATTATAAGATTTTCCAACCAAAATGGAAAATTCACGTGCTTCCGGATAAAAGTAGAATGGGAAAGAAATCGCAAAACTTATAGGTGAACTTGCAAGCACATACGTTCGGCATCTAGAGTTACGAATCAGGTAAAATTTTCAACATTTGTCATTAAAAATGATTAATTCTTGGAGTAAAATGTTTTTATAATGATGGTAAAAATCATGAAAGCTTTCATTGAATGTCTCTAGTTTGTTAAACTACTGTCCATGGAAATGGAATCCAAGAGATATGTGGGGCTAAAAAGTTCGTTGGTGGCGTATACAGATTCAAAATGTTAGTAACATTCAAAATTCATTGGATCTTGCATTATATATTCTTAAAAATCCCAAGTTAACTAATTGACTGGTTGAGCTATTCATTGGTTTCACATCTGGACATTATTGCGACCCTCATTCTTTATAAATTATGATATAATTACAAGTCG
The DNA here is from genome assembly GCA_001598015.1 of Dorcoceras hygrometricum. Lineage (NCBI taxonomy): Eukaryota > Viridiplantae > Streptophyta > Magnoliopsida > Lamiales > Gesneriaceae > Dorcoceras > Dorcoceras hygrometricum. The sequence goes on along the minus strand of KQ996617.1, from coordinate 89,953 downwards.
GGATGCTCGATTGTTAAGTAGATATCGGGTAAATAATTGAAATCTGAGATTTCTTTAGCTAAAAGTCTAAAATAAACATGTTGTCTTATTTGATGTAACCAAATAGATCAGCCGACGAGCTGCTACCACGTCGAGGACCTCGGGAACGTCGGGCGTCGGGGATTCAAGAACACGTGTGTATTCCTGCAAACAACGAATGCTTCGTCAAAGGGCGCCGGAGATGTGTCCGGCGAAGCCCCTCCGATGCTTAAGTCAGCCGTGTGCAAGAACGAAACGAGAATATATACTGTGTGCAAGAATGTAATAATCAGTGAGTGAAAATCAAAGAGCAAACCTGGGGGGTATTTATAGAGGGGCTAGGCAGATGAATCGTCTCGTGGGCACGTTCTGTCGAGACGTGGGTGAGATCGTGCGCACGTCTTCCGTACAACATGACCCACGTTCTCCGCCTTTTGCGGAAGTACTTTAACACATCGGGTTGAGGTCCTCGGGAGAGGCCTCGACGTCAATCCCGACGTCCGAGCTCTTCGCGCGCTTCTTGATTGCTTTCGCCCTTGGTGATGTAGGTAGAGTTGATGCCTAGTCCTCGGGTCCCGAGCTACTAATGGGGGGCATCATTATTAATAATCTGTTTACCGTAATCAACAATTTAAAATACGTTGTTCTAAGTTGTCTTCAACAGATCACGCTATAAACTATAGAAAAAAATAGTTCATGATAGCAGGTTGATCGAGACGAGGAAAGTCCTCTTTTCGGAAGACGAAATTGCCCGAGTATAGTGCTCTCGTTTTGGTAATCATTCCTAAGATACAACGACCTACGAATCACTAAGTATAACATCGTACTGTGTAATTTCGACGAACAAAATAAGTGTTTGTACTTTCTTTTAGAGTCGGGAACTGTATGTAAGGAAAACAAAGGTCAAATACAATACAGAAGGCAACAGAAAAACAAAAATTGAGTGATTTTCGAATGCCCAAACTGCCTGTATTTATAATAAGTTGAACAGACGCATGCTTTCACGAAAGCCATCCCGAACGGTTGTACTGTTTCGAATAGTTTCACTATTTTGAACAGTTGCACTGCTTCGAGAATTTGCACTATTTCGAACAGTTGCACTGTTTTGAACAGATGCATCATTTCTTGAGGAAGACGAAGCGTGAACAGTTGTACTATTTCGAAGGCATCGGTTCGATCCGGTTTAGCGAACACAGACCAGCACGCCTTCTCATATCAGCTCAGAGCCCGGCTTGCCCAGATCAGCTTAGAGCTTAGGACCAGATCGTGCAGATCAGCACGGATGCCTAGATCAGCTTAGAGCCTAGGACCAGACGTGTTGATCAGCACCGTTGTCCAGATCAGCTTAGAGCCTAGGATCAGATCACGCAGATCAGCTTGCGTCCTGGCTGGTTTCAACCAGCTCGCGTCTTGTCTGGTTCCAACCAGCTTGCGTGCGATCTGACAGCTTTCATTCACATTTTCCAAAAATCCCCACGTGAATGAAATCAATTCACGTGTTCTGACTCGTTTGAAAGTTCTGTGCAAATTATTATTGTATCAAGATAGGTAGCTTTTGGCCTTGAACCTTCCTTAGTAACATATCATCGGATTTACTAGTTAGGTAGTGACGCGATGTTTTGAGCTAGCCAACCGTTGTGTAAATCAAGAAAATGGTATTTACACAATAGTAACTCTCACATATTTTGTTCTCTTTGTTGTGTCTTTTTGGGTCCTGGACCATATCTTAGATTCATAAGTGTCCTTCCATTAGAATTGGCAATTACTTCTCACTTATATAGGTGATCTCCTGTCGAGGGTATCCTGCCATACCCTACCTTTTAGGTATATGAATTATTAAAAGCAAGCTTAACCTCACCACATGTTGCAGGCATGTCTTACTTTGATTTTTCAGAAATCAGACTTTACAGGCTCAGAGTATTCGAACTAATGTTTATAACTTAATTGTCCCTTTGAATGAAGTTCTTGGGATCACAATAGTAACTCTCACATATTTTGTTCTCTTTGTTGTGTCTTTTTGGGTCCTGGACCATATCTTAGATTCATAAGTGTCCTTCCATTAGAATTGGCAATTACTTCTCACTTATATAGGTGATCTCCTGTCGAGGGTATCCTGCCATACCCTACCTTTTAGGTATATGAATTATTAAAAGCAAGCTTAACCTCACCACATGTTGCAGGCATGTCTTACTTTGATTTTTCAGAAATCAGACTTTACAGGCTCAGAGTATTCGAACTAATGTTTATAACTTAATTGTCCCTTTGAATGAAGTTCTTGGGATCTCCAATTCTCAAGGTTGGGTTACAACTATAAACATTTTATTTTGTTGATTTTAATTCCATTCCTTTCATCAGTTTATACATTTGATCTCTATTTATACTTTTACCAAACGGATCCGCTAGGTTTCCTTTGACCTTATGTAGTCAACCGAAATAACCCCATTAGAGATCAATTGTCTAATGGTATTGTGTTTTCGACGAATATGTCGAGACTTACCATTGCACATACTGCTTTGTGATCTTCCTATGACCGATTTACTATCACAATGAATGATAATAGGTGGCATTGGCTTGTTCCAACTTAGGAATATCTTCAAGGAAGTTTCTTAGCCACTCGGCTTCTTCCCCTGCTTTATCTAAAGCAATAAACTCCGATTTCATCATGGATCGAGCTATACATGTTTGCTTAGATGATTTCAAAGAGAAATCGTGGATCGAGCTATACATGTTTGCTTAGATGATTTCCAAGACACTGCTCCTTCACTTACAGTGAAAACGTATCCACTAGTGGATTTAGAGTCTTTTGTGTGCGATATCCAATTAGCATCACAGTAGCCTTCTAAAATTTCTGGATATTTCGTATACAGTAAACTGTAGTTTGATGTGTACCTTAAATATCCAAGTACTTGATAAGGCTTTCCAGTGATCTTTTCTTGGATTTCTCGTGAACCTACTCAACTTGTTGACGATGTGTGCAAGGTCTAGTTTGTTAGAAACATTAAACTCCCTATTACCTTGCATATTCAAGTTGAGAGACAGGTTCTCCATGATTCTTTGCTAGGTGAACACCCAAATCCATCGGTGTTCTGGCAGGACGACTGACGAAAGTACTGAATCGTTCAAGTATCTTTCAACATAATGGGTTTGTGATAGAGCAATACCATCTGGAGTTCTAGAGATCTTGATCCCTAGTATAATATCACACAGACCCAAATATTTGGTGTCGAAATGTTTTTCAGCTTGTATTAATAATCAAGTTCTGATTATTTCTCATGATTAGCATGTCATCAATATAAAGACACACAATTATATACGAACTTGAAGTACCTTTGATGTAGACACATTTGTCACATTCGTTGATCTTGAATCCATTTGACTTCATGGTAGAGTCAAAATTTTCGTGCCATTGTTCTGGTGCTTGCTTTAGTCCATATAGTGACTTAACAAGTTTACATACTTTCTTTCTTGTACGGGTACAACAAATCCTTTGGGTTGTTCCATATAGATTTCTTCATCGAGTTCATCCATTCAAAAATGCATTCTTCACATCCATTTGATGAATCTCAAGGTCATGAAATGCTGCAATGGTGATGAGAACACGAATGGATGTAATCCCGATGACTGGAGAATATGTGTCGAAGAAGTCGTACCCTTCCTTTTGTCTAAACCCTTTAGCAACCAAGCGAGCCTTGTACTTATCTATAGATCCATCTTTTTTATATTTCCTTTTAAGGATCCATTTGCATCCCAATGGCTTGCATCTCGGGGGAAGATCAGTTAACTCCCAGGTATGGTTGTGCATGATGCAATCTATTTCATCTTGTATAGCTTCCTTCCAGAAAGATGCTTCAGGATAGACAAGGCTTCCTGAATGGTTCGAGATTCATCATCTAACATATATGTTAGGAACTCAGAGCCAAAGGAGTTCTCAGTCCCTGCTCTTTTACTGCGTCTAGGTTCAGTATTTGGTTCGGGGCAGTCAATCGTGTTTTCATAAGGTCTCTTGGCAGAGCCTTCTTGATTTTCTTTACATGGAAAGTTGCATTCAAAGAATACAGCATCCCTAGATTCCATGATTGTTCCCTCACTAATATCAGAACTTTCCGATTTGTGAACCAAGAAGCGATATGCACTGATATTGTGTGCATATCCTATGAACACGTAGTCAACTATTTTAGGACCTGTCTTTTTCTGTTTTGGCTTAGGTATTTCTACTTTTGCCAAGCACCCCCACACTTTAAGGTATTTGTAGGATGGCTTTCGGCCATTCCATAACTCATATGGAGTTTCATCTATACCTTTGTGTGGTATCTTGTTAAGAATGTGGTTTGCAGACAACACTGCTTCCCCCCACAAGTTTTGAGGTAAGCCAGAATTTACGAGCAAAGCATTCATCTACTCTTTTAAAGTTTGATTTTTGCGTTCTGCAACCCCATTAGATTGAGGTGAGTATGGTGCTGTGGTTTGTGAATTATGTCAGATTTTGAGCAGAATTTTTCAAACGGAGCGACATACTCTCCACCTCTATCACTACGAATCATTTTGATCTTGGATTTCAATTGATTCTCAACTTCATTCTTATAATTCTTGAACGCTTCTATTGCTTCATCCTTATTTCTCAATAAGTAAACATAACAATATCTCGTGCAATCATCGATAAACGTTATGAAGTACTTCTTTCCATCTCGATTTTGCACGAGTTTTAAAATCACATACATCGCTATGGATCAACTCAAGTGGCTTTGTAATTCTTGTTACATAATGGAATGGGGTCTTAGCCAATTTCGCTTCAACACAAATCTCACATTTTTCTTGTGGATTTCTTTTAAATGCAGGCAATGCATTTACGTTAATCGGTTGTTGCAACGTGTTGAAATTGACATGTCCTAAACGTTCATGTCACAAAATGGAACTTTCAAGCAAGTAAGCAGAATTTTCAGTTTATTCATTACATTTAGTTTAAAGAGTCCATTATCTTGATACCATTTGCCTACAAAAATTCCAATTTTAGAGTACAAACTTGTCTGATTCAAATATTAGCCTAAAACCAGCTTTGCTCAGGAGGGATCCAGAAACCAAGTTCTTGCGAATGTCCGGCACATGCAGCACATTCTTCAGCTTCATTTCCTTTCCTGATGTAATCTTTAGTACCATGTTCCCGATTCCCACGACATCATACGTCGTGGAATTTCCCATGTAGAGTTTTCTATCACTGACAGTAGTGTAGGACGAGAACATCCCCTTTTTAGAACAGATATGACTGGTGGCTCCTATCAACCCACCATTCTCTCGGGTTATCCACCAAGTTGGCTTCAAACATGACATCAGATAAGTCTTTCGGGTACACTCCGATATTGACAGTGTTCGCTTGGCTTGTTCTTTGACCCTTGTCCTTTTTCGGAAGACGACAGTCATTGGCCATATGGTTCAGTTTGCCACAGTTATAGCAGGTTCCCTTGAAATTTTTGGCCGTCCCGCTTCTTTCCATTGAAGTGCCGTTTCCGCTTTTGAGAATTGCTTGATTCAGTCAAGTTTTCTTTTGCCTCGGCCTCCATAGCTTTCTTGTATGCCTTGGCATTGGAGGTTATGCTATCCTCTTCGATGCGGAGTCGCACAATCAATTCTTCAAGTTTCAACTCCTTTCGCTTGTGCTTAAGGTAGTTCTTGAAGTCTCACCACATCGATGGCAGCTTCTCGATTATTGTCGTCACTTGGAATGGTTCATCGATTTCCATTCCTTCTTCCAGTAAGTCATGAATAATAATCTGAACTTCTTGTACATGGTTCATGACAGATTTAGCGTCTATCATTTTGTAGTCCAGAAACTTTTCGATGATGAATTTCTTCACTCCGGAATCCTCTGTCTTGTATTTATTCTCCAAGGAGTTCCAAAACTCCTTAGCGGTCTTGATGGAATAGTACACACTGTAGAGGACGTCTTCTAGACTGTTGAGAATGTAGTTGCGACACAGGAAGTCGCCGTGGTTCCATGCATCAATAACGGTCCGTCTTTGTGTGTCACTGTCGCCTTCATTGACTGCAGGGGGTTCCTCTGTTAAGAATCGGACAGGCTTAGTGTTGTCAAATAGAACACATTTTCTGTTGCCAACGTTTGAAGTTAGCATCAGAGAATTTGAACGGCTTTTCGCCGTGTGCAGCAGCAGAGGCTAGAAGCGTGAATGAGACAGACGAAATCTTTGATCACGAGATAGAATAGAAACACTGAAACAACTGTTGGCGCAGCGGCGGATCCGGATCCCGTTTCACGGGGTGCAGCGGAAGTTTAAAAAATTTGCATCGGAAATCGGTCAATACATAATAATTAAAGCACTAAAACATACATAGGATGTTTTAATGAAGGTTACCTTGCTGGCGTCTAGGCGCCTGGCTCCGACCAGATTCACAGGGAATCTGGCACTTCAACGGTAGGCGGCGGTAGATCTCCTAATCCGGTCCACGATTGGAAACAGGACTCCTTCGTCAATCTGCACTAGAAGAGATGACGAATTTTCCACGAACGGAATCTCCACGACAAGGTGATCGGAACAAGTCCGATCACGGCAAGCGGCGGCGGCGACCGAGAGAGGCGTGGAGGAGAGGGGTGGGCGGCGCTTGGAGGCTAGGGTTTTGTGTTGTGTAGTGTGTCATACATCAACCCTAGGCCATGCATATGTAGACTAGTGATGGGCTAGGACCGGCCCAATGGGCCTGGGTCAGGCCCAGGTCCATATGAACATTCGGTTCATTTCCATCACCGTGGCTTCATCATAACTCCGATCGACGATCTGATCGGATCAATCTACACAGTTTCCAAAACTGAGTATTATGATGCGAAAACAATTTTTCAGACCACCTAGTTCAAAATTGCAGTTTAGCCCCTCAACTATGGGAAATCGCAATTTGACCCCTGTTGACTTTTAGGAAGTCGCACTTCCTAAATTCCTCCTCCTATGCTCAACACATTGAGCTCAGTTTCCATGCGGGAATCGTGAAACCAGTACTTGTGTGACCCTCAATGGTTCAGGGATACAGCTAGCCGTGGGCGCACAACCATTGTGACTCCGAAATCACAATTTCGAACTTACCCATCGGATCAAGGTAAAGCGCCTAGCAAAATTGCCCCATGATCCCCTAGGTATCACTGATAGTGCCTGCAAGAACCAGTTGGTCGTGGTTAGCGTACAGTACGATCCTTTCAACACATATATCCCGATCAGATCAACGATCATTGGTACATCGAGAGTCGCTAAAGATCTAATAACTATGCATACATCTCGGAGGTCAAATAGTGACATCGCGCGTGTTAATAGGTAAACCCATTTACCTAAAACACATCTAGTACTCTGACCAGAGATTTATCACACTATTGCCTCCTTAGATAGCATAGGATATCCACGCATAAAAGCGAGCGGTGAATCCTCCACAACGAAGCATCGACTCCTACATGCATCGGGACCTCACCCAATCCCGCCACCTAATGACCCCAACTGAGTCGATAAACGGGTCAAAGTGAGGCACCTATCATGTAGAGTCTCAATGAAGTTTCGAGTAGTGAGGACTAATCAATACAACCAAGACCTCGGACTTATCCACTCGACAAATGGTAATCACTTGGAAAGTCCGAACGAGGATAGTTTGATAGATCACCAGGTCACTATCCATCTGCATGCTCAGAACATCACAATGTTCCCTACCAATGAAACATGGTACTTCACATCGCAGATGCTAGTCTCAAGCTCGGGCGGCCTTATCCTCATTTTGACGGTCCAATCGACTAGGAACGTGTTCAGAATACACAGTGACTATTAGATGTGTTTCATGATAGCCATCATATCCACTATCACATCTAACATACACTATGGTGCATTATAGGTCTTTATCCAACACAATTGTTAGCATTATAACATAATGAAAATAAAGAATGCCATAAAAGAAAATGCGAATTTCATAAACAAATATCATTATACAAAGAGTCAATAAAACCCACACGCCACAAGTTGGCTAGTTGGGCATCTACTATAACAATCTCCCACTTGCCCTAAAGCCAACTACTCATCAAACGCAGTCCTATTATTTCGCGATGTTTTTCAAACAACGGTCCTGACAAGGGCTTCGTAAGTGGATCAACAATGTTGTCTGCAGAGGCGACTCTCTCGACTGCTATGTCACCTCTAGCCACAATATCCCGGATTATGTGATATTTCCTCAGTATATGTTTGGATCTTTGGTGATACCTAGGCTCCTTTGCTTGCGCAACGGCACCCGTGTTGTCGCAGTACATCGGGACTGGACCAACTCCTTCAGGGATTACGCCCAACTCTTGGACGAAATTCCTTATCCAAATCGCCTCCTTAGCAGCAGCCGATGCTGCGATGTACTCAGTCTCAGTGGTTGAATCCGCGATGGTGTCCTGCTTGGAACTCTTCCAAGAGACAGCACCATCATTGAGCATGAATACAAATCCAGAGGTTGACTTCGAATCATCCACGTCACATTGGAAGCTAGAATCAGTGTAACCTTCCAATTTCAGTTCACCACCCCCATAGACCATGAACATATTCTTAGTCCTTCGTAAGTACTTAAGAATATCTTTCACGGTCTTCCAATGCATTTGGCCGGGGTTGGCTTGATATCGGCTCGTGACACTCAGAGCATATGCGACATCCGGTCTAGTTGAGATCATGCCATACATAATACTACCTATTGCCGAGGTATATGGCACATGTGTCATACTCTCTATCTCCTCATCAGTCTTTGGACACATAGACTTAGATAGAGTGACCCCGTGGCACATAGGCAGGTGTCCTCTCTTGGACTCTTCCATAGGGAACCGCTTAAGTATGGTATCGATGTAGGTAGCTTGGGTGAGTCCGAGCATCCTTTTCGATCTATCTCGATAGATCTGTATTCCAAGAATATAGGATGCTTCACCCATGTTCTTCATCGAGAATCTACTAGACAACCACAATTTAGTTGACTGCAACATTCCTACATCATTCCCAATGAGTAGAATGTCATCAAGATAAAGCACAAGGAATGTCACATCATTCTTAACTACCTTTTTATATACACATGGCTCCTCGGGATTCTTGATGAAAACAAATTCCTTAATTGTTTCATCGAATCTCAGGTTCCAACTCCTCGATGCTTGTTTGAGACCGTAGATCGATCTCTGAAGTTTGCATACTGTATGCTCACTTCCTACAGATGTGAAACCCTCAGGCTGCGTCATATAGATCTCTTCCTTAATGTTTCCATTAAGGAACGCAGTTTTCACATCCATTTGCCATATCTCATAGTCGTACCATGCGGCTATGGCTAGTAGGATTCTAATTGACTTGAACATTGCGACTGGTAAAAAGGTTTCATCATAGTCAACACCTTGACTTTGAGTGTAACCTTACGCGACCAGTCGTGCCTTGTAGGTCAGCACCTTACCATCAGGCCCAAGTTTTCTCTTGTATATCCATTTACACCCAATAGTAACTATTCCTTCGGGAGGATTAACAAGAGTCCAAACTTGGTTTGCATGCATTGAGTCAATCTCAGACTGCATTGCTTCAAGCCACAAATTAGAATCAGCATCGGAAATTGCCTCCTTGAAAGTTCTTGTATCACATCCAACAGTTTGATCACTTTGATCATCTTCAAGGAGGAAACCATATCTATCAGGAGCCCTAGGAACCCTTTCAGATCTCCTAGGTACAACCATTTCTGGTACTGGCTCTTGAGGTGCGGGCGATTCGCTTGGTACTTCAGACGGTTCTCGAACCTCTTAGAGTTCTACTATTTTGCCTTTTTTATAAAGTAGAAACTCCCTTTCCATAAATGTGGCATTTCTAGAAACAAACACTTTTGTTTCATTGGGATAGTAGAAGTAGTATCCAATGGAATTCTTTGGATACCCATTGAAGTAACATAAGATGGATCTAGTATCCAGCTTATCTCCCACTGTCTGCTTCACGTAAGCAGGACATCCCCAAATCCTCATGTATGAATATTTGGATGGCTTGCCCATCCATATCTCATATGGAGTCTTATCCACCGCCTTGGTGTGGACATTGTTCAACAACATCACCGCCGTTTGGAGCGCATAGCCCCAAAACGACGTAGGAAGTTCAGTGAAACTCATCATGGATCGAACCATGTCCATCAAGGTTCGATTACGATGCTCCGCTACACCATTGAGTTGTGGTGTGGCCGGAGGGGTCCACTGTGAGAGAATCACATTCTCTTTGAGATAGTCTTGAAATTCAGCACTCAAGTATTCTCCACCTCGATCGGATCGAATTGCTTTAATACTTTTCTTTTCTACTTCAGCCTTGAATTCTTTGAACCTTTCAAAGGATTCAGACTTGTGCTTCATTAAGTACAAGTACCCATACCTAGAGTGATCATCGGTAAATGTGATGAAGTATGTGTGACCGTACTTAGTACCAATGCTAAGTGGGCCACACACATCAGTATGGATCAAATCCAAAAGGCCTTGAGCACGTTCAGGCTTGCCCTTGAAGGGTTGTTTAGTCATTTTTTCCTTGAGACAAGACTCACAAGTTGGTAGGGAGTTAATGTCTGACATATCAAACATGCCACTCCTAACTAACTTGTTCATCCTACTTAAGGAAATGTGACCTAGCCTAGCGTGCCAAAGTTGTGCTGGGTTCAAGCTATCGTTTTTTCTTTTAATTGTTGTTGTATGTGTTTCCACATCGCGAGTTGGAACTTCTTTTAATTTTAAGGTGTATAGATCGTTTTCGCGTTCCCCAATTCCAATCAAACATTCACTCTTGTATATATTTCAAATCGAATTGGCAAAATGACAAGAATATCCATCACTATCAAGCATAGAAACAGAAATATTGTTCTTTATTAATTCGGGAACAAACAAAACGTTTCTCAATAACAACTTAAAATTCGAAGATAGAAACAAATAAACATCTCCTATAGCTACAGCAGCAACCCTTGCTTCGTTGCCAAGCCTCAAGTGGGTCTCACCCTCTCTAAGACGTCGGCTTCTTGTCATCACCTGCAAATCATTGCAGATATGAGATCCACATCCTGTATCAAGTACCCAAGAAGTCGATCGAAAGAGACATATTTATTTCAATGTAGAAAATACCTTTTAGCAGTTCGCAACTGCTCAAGGTACTCCTTGCAGTTCCTTGGTGGGCTTTTCCTCCTTCGCAGGGGCAGAACGTTTCTTACCCTTGCGTTTGGGCCCCTTCTTCGCAGAGGAAGAAGAGCCCATAAGGAGGACGGGCTTGTCCTTCTTTATGGTCCCCTCGAACACTACAAGCATGTTCACCACCTCTTCAAGGGTGGCTTCCAGCTTGTTCATGTTAAAAATGACCACAAAGGGGTCGAATGCAGCAGGAAGTGAGAGGAGAAGCAGATCCACTGACAGCTCATGTGGAAGCGTGATATCAAGGCCCACTAACTTTTCAATGAGCCCAATCATACGAACCCCATGCTCGCACACCGAAGTCCCATCGTGCATGCGGCTCTTCATAAGCTCCTTGACAGTAGTGAACCTCTCAGTCCGAGAGTTCTTCCCATACAGCTCCTTGAGATGAAGGTGTATGTCAGCAGCATACACGGTCTTCTCAAAGCGCCGCTGCATTTCGTTTGACATCGATGCCATCATATAGCACTGTGTCTTAAGCTCATCATCCCACCATTTATTCAGCTTGGTCAGCTCCTCAGGGCTGATGTCGGCAGGGGCTTCCTTCGGAGGGCTCTTGTCTAACGTGTAGAGGAGCTTCTCCAAAGCCAATATAATATTGAGGTTTCGAAGCCAGTCTTGATAGTTCAGACCAGTGAACTTGTTGCTATCCAGTATAGCAGCAAGTGGATTTTTGATCGAAGACATTATAAAGCAGTTTATACAGAAAAGAAAAACAGACATGCATTACTATATATGAGAAGCTCTAAGACATAAAACAAGGTCATTTAGTTTTTTGAATTACCCTCCCACTATTTTAACGATTTCACCACCCTCTAATGAAATCAAGAAAGCAAGTTTCCTTAGTGGGTACACAGAGTCCAATCAAGCAACCATGGTCCTGAATAATATCAACCAACCATGACCCTCAAAAGGTAGAGCCCAATTGCACCAGGTGCAACCTCCATGTATTTACCTCACGTCCAGTAAGGGCCCAATAATATGACGCCGATTACTATCACGTGTCAAGATGATCCATCAATGTCGAGTTGTGAAGGACGGTCCCCTTAACGTCCCCAATAATATGAGCCAACGTTAAAGGGAGTTCCAACCAACTCACAGCGAGTGTCAATGACGTGTACAGCTTTTCGACATACATAACCCCCTCAATAATATGAGCCGGCCATGTATACGGGTAGCATCGACGTACACTCATTGTTGATGGAAGGTAGGAAATTTAAACAAAGCGAGTGAGAAATCCCGTAAGCTTCTGCGTGTTCTTGAGTTGCTGGTTCAGTGGAGCAGGTTCTGTCTTCAGCTCTTTTGAGCTTCTGGGTGAGCATTCCTCGTCGTTTTGAGCCCTGTTCTTGTAGTTAATGCCTGCGTAGAAGTGTAGAACTGAGTATAGGTTGTGGCCGTATGTATTAGTGTATACAGGTTCAGATTTATGCTTGAGTTGAGCTAATTTTCGAGACCTTGAAACAGATTTCAGTGTTCTGGGAATCTCTGCCGTGTAGTTGAAGTCGGAGAGATCTGTTCTTCTTAGACCGTGAGATTTCAGCACCTTGGGAGAAATCTATAGAAGTATTTTAGCAGCTGTAAGGTACGAATTGAGCAGCCCTTAGCAGCTTTGAGCGTGAACATGACTATATTTCAGTGTTGTGAAATCTGTGGAATTGCTGTTATGTGTTTACGGTGAATCAGTTGCTGAATTGCTTGAGTTATGCCTACTGTTTTCACGTATTATGCCTTGTATGCATTGAGCATTGATATTGAATGGCATTCATGCATACATCTTGAGCCTAAATTGACAGATTTTATTTGATGACCCGATTGTGTGCCACGTTGTGACTGGCCGACTGATGAGTTGTGCCCGAAAAGTCCAACGCTATCATCGGAATGGTGACTACCGGATCGAGTGTCTACCACCGAGCTGTGATGGGCTGACGGTGTAACGCCCAGACATTTTTATAGTCCACAATTAGTAAGTTATGAGATTTGGGGGATTACATTGTTATGAATTCAATTCTTAATTTAGTTGAATTACAAGTATCAGATATTGTTTGGCTTTCTGTGAGTAGAAGCTAAATTCTATGTTCCATGTTTACGTATTTATCAATCTCATGATGTTATGGGTTGATATTCAGTTATTAAGAATGCAATTCCAGCAGAGGTTTAGTTGATTTCAACAAGCCAATCGAATTCTTTTGTTTTAAACTAACATTGTTCGGTTTCCATGTGCATCATTTTATTTTAAAATGGAGTACGCTTTTAAGATTCTATTGCATATTGGTTAACGTGTTTTCCTTCCTTAGGCATTTTAAATCATATAAATAGGATGATAAGCTGCTTCATGCATCATTATTTTCAAATCAAAATATTTTGATAGCAGTACTCTCTCTGGAGAAGCCGAATAAAATCCTTTCAAAGTTTTAAAAAGAAGACGAGCGGTGCGTAAGAAATTTGCTGGACTTTCCGTTGTTGTTGTGCTGCAGAATTCAGGCAAGTAAACTCTGTTTCTTGCTCACTCAGTGAAAGCATATATTCAGTTCTGTTTGCATGTTATATGAAATTTCATATTTTGGAAGAAAACTACGGTTGTTCTTCAGAAAAGTTAGAAGTTCATGCTCTGTTTTATGAAAGGTACGTATTTACTGAGTTTTGATCCAGAAATGTTTTAGAAAATTGTTTGATGATGTTCATCCAGTATATTCTTGAGAATTCTAAAAGATATTTCTTCGAAGTAGCTTACAAGTAGCTTATTCGAGCATTCCAGAAATTTCTTGAAATATCTTGATTTCTTCAGACAAAGGAAACCATTGTTTTTCATGTTCGTTCACATGGTTATGTCTGAAAATCTGGTTCTTAAACCATTAGCTGATATTTCTATGTTGAAGATATTCTAAGTATAGATTTCAGCAGTTGCGTTGATTATGTCTAGCTGTTATCAGCTTTCGTGCGTATTCATCAGTTGCTAACTGCTGACAGCAACCTACTGTTCATTTCCTAGAGATATCTGTTGACAGCTTTGTTCGTTGTTACCCTGAGAGATATCTGTTGACAGCAACCTTTGTTTCCTTAAGTTTCAACTGTCGACAGCTATCTACTGTTCCTTTCCTTATAAAGAAATCCGTTGACAGTTTGTTCGTGTTTTCCTTAAAACGATACTGTTGCAATAGCTGTTGGCAGCAACTTTGTTTTCCTTAAAAAAACGATATCTGTTGGCAGCAACCTTCATTTCCTTTAGAGTGATGTCTGTTGACAGATCTTGTTCATTTCTTCCAACAGAAAGCTATAGATCATCTTCTTCAACAAATAACAGGATTTCAGAATTTGAATTCTTATTCGTTTATACTTCAATTCAAATGAATCATTCGATTTAACTGACAGATTCAAGTAGTATTTTTATTCAGTTTTCATTTTCGCAAGCATTACAAGGAAATCCTTTACAGTTCCAGAACATCATTAAACGAGAGAAACCAGTAAATCGTACAAGAGAAAAAGAAAACAGATTTCACGAAAGAGAGAAAGAGCAGAACATGTTTTTGAAAACGTTTTAAGTTCTGACAACAAAAGGGTCCCCAGGAAGGATCAGGATTACAGTCGACGGACTGTATACCCCTTCAAAAACCAAGGAAGGATTAGGATTATGGATTGACAGATCTATATACCCCTTCAAAAATGAGCAATAGTGCTACGACTGATATCAGGAGTTTGATCAAACGAATTGGACCAAATGTTTAAAGTGTTGTCATAATTTCAGAAATGAATGAAGAGCACAAGTGTGATTTTAATCACAGCTCTAGAATGTTTAAAGAAAAGGATTTCAGAACTGATTCATGTTTCATGCTTTCAATTTCGTTCAGTTTCTCGGTTATGTATTTCGCTTGTTATATATAAGCGTAATTAAAGTTTCAGACTCCATTATGTGCTTTTTATATTACCAGATTTACTTGTTGAGCCTTAGGCTCACTAGTTTTCATTGAGTGCAGGTAACAATCAGGAAGGAGCTGGAGGGAGATGAACAGAAGGGAAGGAGGTGTTTATCGTGGACGTCTTTCTGTTGTGTTCTCCTGGTTCTGTTTTGTACTTCAGAAATTTCATCAGTAGAACTTTTGTATTACAACAGCTAGTTAAACAGTAGTTGTATTCCACTTTCTTTTGTTATATTAGCCATTGGTTTTCTCTTCTCCCACGTTGATTTTCCGCATACGTTGCTGTTTCTCTTGTTGTGCAATTTCAGTAGTTGCGAATTTCCTATATTTGCAATTTAATCCAGAAAGTTAGTAACGACTTGTTATGAAGTCAAGATCGAAAATTTTTGGTCTTTCAATTCGAACCCTGAATTCCTAAATTTTATTATTAAAAAGCATGGGTCGTTACAGTTGGTATCAGAGCATGGTCCTTGAGATAAACACACTTCCAGTCTGAGCAAATCTCTCCAGCCACTTCTAAATTTGTGAGTTTTAATTCATGTTCTAGCATAAAGTAATCCCTCATAATAGAATTGTGGTGGAATTGGGCGATGTTTACAGATATGTCGGGACGAGGTAGAGGTAGAAGAGATACTTCAGACAGAGATAGTGAGTCTGAAGCACTGAATCCTGTTCTCAACAACATGGCGCAACTTTTAGAGCGATTAGTTGACCAAACCGCTAATGGGAATGGTCAGACGTCGAGTAGAACAATTAGTAGAGAAGATCCACAAGAACGCTTCAGGAGGCAGCGACCTCAGGAATTCTCTGGCACTACTGATCCGTTGATAGCAGAAAGCTGGATCAAATCTATGGAAGTGATATTTGAATATCTGCATCTCACAGAATTGGAGAGACCTCGGTGTGCAATTTACATGCTGAGGGGATATGCGATGATGTGGTGGGAAGGAGCCAAGTTAACGATGGACTTGGAAATTCTTACCTGGGAAGAATTTAAAAGGGTCTTCTTTGAGCAGTATTTTACAGTAGATGTGAAAGAACAGTTGCAGAGTGAGTTTTTAACTCTCAAGCAAGAAGGGATGGCAATGAGGGACTATATCCGCAAATTTGAGAGGGGATGTTATTTTGTTCCACTGATTGGGACAAATGCTGATGCCAAGATTCGCCAGATGTGAAAGAACAGTTGCAGAGTGAGTTTTTAACTCTCAAGCAAGAAGGGATGGCAATGAGGGACTATATCCGCAAATTTGAGAGGGGATGTTATTTTGTTCCACTGATTGGGACAAATGCTGATGCCAAGATTCGCCACTTCATCAATGGGTTGAAACCCATGATTAAACATGATGTTAGGTTGGCAGAACCCGTGGATTATAGGGCCGCTGTAAATAAAGCTCTACGGGCAGAACAAGACTGAAAGGCGATAGATGATGAGAGACAGTTGAAAAGACAAGCCTTCCAGCAAAATGATCGCAGGAAATTTAAGAAGCAAAACGGCAATCAGCAAGGGTCGCAAGGGAAAGGGCCGATTGCTGCTCAACCCATATCTTCTGTTCCTAATACTGGGAATAGGCCTCCATGCCCCATTTGCAAGAAAGCTCATAAGGGACAGTGTCTTCTTGGGCAGAACGTGCGTTATACATGTGGCAAGCCAGGCCATATGTCAAGAAACTGTTCCGAGAAACAACAACTCATTACCAGCAGGGCTTACGTAATGACTGCTGAAGAAGCGCCATTAGATACCACAGTGGTAACCGGTAAAATTTCTGTTGCCAATATGTTTACGATAGCATTGCTAGATTCTGGTGCAACTCATTCATTTGTATCCGAAAGATTCTCTAAGAAATTGATTGCTCGACCAGAAGCATTAGAAGTAGGATACTGTGTTCAGCTTCCTTCAGGAGAAAACATCTCCTATTGCGAAATATAGAACTTAAGTTACAAGGGAATAGATTGGTTAACCAAATACGCAGCTATTATAGACTTTAAGCAGAGGTCTGTTCAAATTAAACTACCTGGTGGAACTTCGTTTTTGTTTAAAGCCGATAAATTTAATGGTACCCCTAAGATAATATCAGCTGTTAAGGCCCAAGGATGTTTAAGCAAGGGATGCCAAGGATACCTAGTGAATGTTTTATCTTTAGAACCTGAAAAGAAAATTAATATAGAAGATGTGCTTATCGTAAGAGAATTTCCAGATGTCTTTCCGGCAGATGTTTCAGGTTTACCACCAATACGCGAATTAGAATTCACTATTGATTTAATACCAGAAGCTGCCCCCGTTTCTAAGCCTCCTTACAGACTTGCCCCTAAAGAAATGAAAGAGTTGAAGGAGCAGATCCAAGATCTTTTGGATAAAGGATTCATCATACCCAGCACGTCACCATGGGGAGCACCAGTACTGTTCGTGAAGAAGAAAGACGATAGTATGCGTTTATGTATAGACTATAGGGAATTGAATAAGCTAACAATTAAAAATAAGTATCCTCTACCTAGGATAGATGATTTATTCGATCAGCTACGAGGAGCTGCTGTATTCTCGAAGATAGATTTAAGGTCGGGATATATCAATTACGAGTAAAAGAAGCAGACGTGTACAAAACAGCTTTCAGGACCATATATGGCCATTATGAATTCCTAGTTATGCCCTTTGGAGTGACAAATGCGCCATCAGTTTTTATGGATTTGATGAATAGGGTATTTCAGCCTTTTCTGGACAAATTTGTCATCGTATTCATAGATGATATATTGATTTACTCCGGGAATAGACGCGAGCACGTAGACCACCTTAGAAAAGTTTTGAAAATCTTGAGAACTAAGCGTGCGAATTTTGGATTGAGAAGGTTGTATTCTTAGGTCATATCATTTCGAAAAATGGAATAGAGGTAGATCCTTCAAAAGTAGAGGCTGTTAAAGAGTGGCCTGTGCCTAAGAGTGTATCGGATGTTCGTAGTTTCTTAGGATTGACAGGTTATTATCGAAGATTTATTGAAGTATTTTCCAAGATTGTTGTTCCATTAACCGCTTTGACTAAGAAAGACATCAAGTATAAGTGGACTCCTGAATGTCAAGCCAGTTTCGAGAAATTAAAAATAGCGTTAATAGAGGCCCCTGTGTTGGCGTTGCCAACAGAAAAGGGAAATTTTGTGATCTATACTGATGCCTCAAAGATAGGACTCGGAGCTGTTTTGATGCAAGACAAGAAAGTGATCACTTACGCTTCTAGACAGTTGAAGATTCATGAGAAGAATTATCCTACGCATGACTTAGAACTTGCAGCAGTTGTTTTCGCATTGAAAATTTGGAGACATTATTTACATGGAGAGAAATGCGAAATCTTCACAGACCACAATAGCCTTAAGTATTTCTTTACCTAGAAAGATCTAAACATGAGACAAAGAAGATGGCTTGAACTGGTTAAAGATTACGATTGTGTAATTAGTTATCACCCAGGAAAAGCTAATGTAGTAGCTGATGCACTAAGTAGAAGAAATGTGGGATTAGCGCAAATCTCGGTTCAGATTCCTTTAGCATTGGAAATCAACAGATTCGAACTGGGAATTGTTAAGAAGGGAAATGATGCTAGTTTATCGGTTCTTACAATCCGATCTACATTAAAGGATAGGATTCGAGAAGGTCAAGAGAAGGACGATCAACTTCAGAAATGGAAGACACAAGAGGACAACAGAGGAACAAATCTGTATACAGTAGAGGAAGGAATTGTGAAATACCAGAATCGGTTGTGGGTACCGCGCACGGATAATTTGCGCAATGAGATTATGAATGAAGCCCATAACTCACCGTATTCAATTCATCCAGGAGGAACAAAAATGTTTAAAGATTTACAAACTCTGGCCAGGGATGAAGCACGATGTTTGTAAATTCGTCGCTGAATGTTTAACATGCCAACAAGTTAAAGCAGAACATCAAAGACCATCCGGGATGTTAAAGCTGTTAGAGTAGATGCCCAACTAGCCAACTTGTGGCGTGTGGGTTTTATTGACTCTTGTACAAACGATCTTTATATATGATATTCGCATTTTCTTATATGGCATTCTTTACTTTCATTATGTGTGTAATGATTTACAATTGTGTTGAGTAAAGACCTAGAATACACTAAAGCGTATGTAGATGTGATAGTGGGTATGACGGCTATCATGAAACACATCTAATAGTCGCTGTGTATTCTAAACATGTTCCTAGTCGATTGGGCCGTCAAAATGAGGATAAGGCATTTTCTTATATGGCATTCTTTACTTTCATTATGTGTGTAATGATTTACAATTGTGTTGAGTAAAGACCTAGAATACACTAAAGCGTATGTTAGATGTGATAGTGGGTATGACGGCTATCATGAAACACATCTAATAGTCGCTGTGTATTCTGAACATG
>KQ996617.1:41318-60996 GCA_001598015.1 Dorcoceras hygrometricum | reverse complement strand
AGACAAAGGAAACCATTGTTTTTCATGTTCGTTCACATGGTTATGTCTGAAAATCTGGTTCTTAAACCATTAGCTGATATTTCTATGTTGAAGATATTCTAAGTATAGATTTCAGCAGTTGCGTTGATTATGTCTAGCTGTTATCAGTTTTCGTGAGTATTCATAAGTTGCTAACTGCTGACTGCAACCTACTGTTCATTTCCTAGAGATATCTGTTGACAGCTTTGTTCGTTGTTACCCTGAGAGATATCTGTTGACAGCAACCTTTGTTTCCTTAAGTTTCAACTGTTGACAGCTATCTACTGTTCCTTTCCTTATAAAGAAATCTGTTGACAGTTTGTTCGTGTTTTCCTTAAAACGATACTGTTGCAATAGCTGTTGGCAGCAACTTTGTTTTCCTTAAAAAAACGATATCTGGTTCATTTCCTAGAGATATCTGTTGACAGCTTTGTTCGTTGTTACCCTGAGAGATATCTGTTGACAGCAACCTTTGTTTCCTTAAGTTTCAACTGTTGACAGCTATCTACTGTTCCTTTCCTTATAAAGAAATCTGTTGACAGTTTGTTCGTGTTTTCCTTAAAACGATACTGTTGCAATAGCTGTTGGCAGCAACTTTGTTTTCCTTAAAAAAACGATATCTGTTGGCAGAAACCTTCATTTCCTTTAGAGTGATGTCTGTTGACAGATCTTGTTCATTTCTTCCAACCGAAAGCTATAGATCACCTTCTTCAACAAATAACAGGATTTCAGAATTTGAATTCTTATTCGTTTATACTTCAATTCAAATGAATCATTCGATTTAACTGACAGATTCAAGTAGTATTTTTATTCAGTTTTCATTTTCGCAAGCATTACAAGGAAATCCTTTACAGTTCCAGAACATCATTAAACAAGAGAAAACCAGTAAATTGTATAAGAGAAAAAGAAAACAGATTTCACGAAAGAGAGAAAGAGCAGAACATGTTTTAGAAAAATTTTTAAGTTATGACAACAAAAATGGTCCCCAGGAAGGATCAGGATTACAGTCGACGGACTGTATACCCCTTCAAAAACTAAGGAAGGATTAGGATTATGGATTGACGGATCTATATACCCCTTCAAAAATGAGAAATAGTGCTACGACTGGTATCAGGAGTTTGATCAAACGAATTGGGCCAAATGTTTAAAGTGTTGTCATAATTTCAGAAAATGAATGAAGAGCACAAGTGTGATTTAATCACAGCTCTAGAATGTTTAAAGAAAAGGATTTCAGAACTGATTCATGTTTCATGCTTTCAATTTCGTTCAGTTTCTCAGTTATGTATTTCGCTTGTTATATATAAGCGTAATTAAAGTTTCAGACTCCATTATGTGCTTTTGATATTACCAAATTTACTTGTTGAGCCTTAGTCTCACTAGTTTTCATTGAGTGCAGGTAACAATCAGGAAGGAGCTGGAGGGAGATGAACAGAAGGGAAGGAGGTGTTTATCGTGGACGTCTTTCTGTTGTGTTCTCCTGTTTCTGTTTTGTACTTCAGAAATTTCATCAGTAGAACTTTTTATTACAACAGCTCGTTAAACAGTAGTTGTATTCCACTTTCTTTTGTTATATTAGCCATTGGTTTTCTCTTCTCCCACGTTGATTTTCCGCATACGTTGTTGTTTCTCTTGTTGTGCAATTTCAGTAGTTGCGAATTTCCTATATTTGCTATTTAATCCAGAAAGTTAGTAACGACTTGTTATGAAGTCAAGATCGAAAATTTTTGGTCTTTCAATTCGAACCCTGAATTCCTAAATTTTATTATGAAAAAGCCTGGGTCGTTACAGCGCAGCTACAATGCCTCCGTGCGCACGCTACAGTGCCGTCGTGCGCATGCTACAGTGCCGTCGTGCGCACGCTACAGCGCCGTCGTGCGCACGCTACATTGCCGCCGTGCGCACGCTACAGTGCCGCCGAGCGCACGCTACAACGCCTTTTTTTTATTTTCGAAAAATTTATGATTTGATGCAATAAGGCACAAATTATGTATTGATAGATCCGAGCCTTGACTCTGATACCACTGTTGGCGCAGCGGCGGATACGGATCCCGTTTCCCGGGGCGCAGCGGAAGTTTAAAAAATTTGCACCGGGAATCGGTCAATACATAATAATTAAAGCACTAAAACATACATAGGATGTTTAAATGAAGGTTACCTTGCTGGCGTCTAGGCGCCTGGCTCCGACCAGATTCACATGGAATCTGGCACTTCAACGGTAGACGGTGGTAGATCTCCTAATCCGGTCCACGACTGGAAATATGACTCCTTCGTCAGTCTGCACTAGAAGAGCTGACGAATTTGCCACGAACGGAATCTCCACGACAAGGTGATCGGAACAAGTCCGATCACGGCAAGCGGCGGCGGCGACCGAGAGAGGCGTGGAGGAGAGGGGTGGGCGGCGCTTGGAGGCTAGGGTTTTGTGTTGTGTAGTGTGTCATACATCAACCCTAGGCCATGCATATATAGACTAGTGATGGGCTAGGACCGGCCCAATGGGCCTGGGTCAGGCCCAGGTCCATATGAATATTCGGTTCATTTCCATCACCGTGGCTTCATCATAACTCCGATCGATGATCTGATCGGACCAATCTACACAGTTTCCAAAACTGAGTATTATGATGCGAAAACAATTTTCCAGACCACCTAGTCCAAAATTACAGTTTAGCCCCTCAACTATGGGAAATCGCAATTTGACCCCTGTTGACTTTTAGGAAGTCGCACTCCCTAAATTCCTACTCCTATGCTCAATACATTGAGCTCAGTTTCCGTGCAGGAATCGTGAAACCAGTACTTGTGTGACCCTCAATGGTTCAGGGATACAGCTAGCCGTGGGCTCACAGCCATTGTGACTTAGGAAGTCGCACTCCCTAAATTCCTACTCCTATGCTCAATACATTGAGCTCAGTTTCCGTGCAGGAATCGTGAAACCAGTACTTGTGTGACCCTCAATGGTTCAGGGATACAGCTAGCCGTGGGCTCACAGCCATTGTGACTCCGAAATCACAATTTCGGACTTACCCATCGAATCAAGGTAAAGCGCCTACCAACATCGTCCCATGATCCCCTATGTATCACTGATAGTGCCTGCAAGAACCAGTTGGTCGTGGTTAGCGTACAGTACGGTCCTTTCAACACATATATCCCGATCAGATCAACGATCATTGGTACATCGAGAGTCGCTAGAGATCTAATAACTATGCATACATCTCGGAGATCAAATAGTGACATCGCGTGTGTGAATAGGTAAACCCATTTACCTAAAACACATCTAGTACTCTGGCCAGAGATTTAAACACTATTATCCCCTCAGATAGCATAGGATATCCACGCATAAAAGTGAGCGGTGAATCCTCCACAATGAAGCATCGACTCCTACATGCATCGGGACCTCACCCAATCCCGCCACCTAATGACCCCAACTGAGTCGATAAACGGGTCAAAGTGAGGCACCTATCATGTAGAGTCTCAATGACTTTTCGAGTAGTGAGGACTAATCAGTACAACCAAAACCTCGGACTTATCCACTCGACAAATGGTAACCATTTGGAAAGTCCGAACGAGGGTAGTTCGATAGATCACCAGGTCACTATCCATCTGCATTCTCAGAACATCACAATGTTCCCTACCAATGAAATATGGTACTTCACATCGCAGATGCTAGTCTCAAGCTCGGGCGGCCTTATCCTCATTTTGACGGCCCAATCGACTAGGAACGTGTTCAGAATACACAGTGACTATTAGATGTGTTTCATGATAGCCATCATATCCACTATCACATCTAACATACACTATGGTGAATTCTAGGTCTTTATCCAACATAATTGTTAACATTATAACATAATGAAAATAAAGAATGCCATAAAAGAAAATGCGAATTTCATAAACAAAGATCATTATACAAAGAGTC
This sequence comes from Dorcoceras hygrometricum, assembly GCA_001598015.1. Lineage (NCBI taxonomy): Eukaryota > Viridiplantae > Streptophyta > Magnoliopsida > Lamiales > Gesneriaceae > Dorcoceras > Dorcoceras hygrometricum. Next base: position 57,071 of record KQ996617.1, on the reverse strand, counting down.
AATAAAACCCACAAGCCACAAGTTGGCTAGTTGGGCATCTACTAACAACAACAGGGATTCGTCTTGGGATTGTTGGGTGTTCTAAGCTGTCTTCAACATATCACGCTATAAACTGTAGAAAAAAATAGTTCACGATAGCAGGTTGGTCGAGGTGAGGAAATCCTCTTTCCACAAGACGAAATCGATCGTCCCTAAGATACAACGACCTACGAATTACTAAGTGTAGCACCACATTGTGTAATTCCGGCGAACAAATAAGTGTTTGTGCTTTCTTTTAGAGTTGGGAACCGTATGTAAGGAAAACAGAGGTCAAATACAGTACAGAGGGCAACAGGAAATTGCAGAAAATTGAGTGATTTCTGAATGCCCAAATTGCCTGTATTTATAGTAAGGGATCGGTGCCTTGAACAGACACATGCTTTCACGAAAGCCATCCTGACGGTTGTACTGTTTCGAACAGTTTCACTATTTTGAACAGTTGCACTGCTTCGAGCATTTGCACTGTTTCGAACAATTGCACTGCTTTGAACAATGCATCATTTCTTGAGGAAGACGAAGCGTGAACAGTTGTACTATTTCGGAGGCACGGGTTCGATCCAATTTAGCATACACGGACCAACACGCCTTCTCAGATCAGCTCGGAGCCCGACTGCCCAGATTAGCTTAGAGCTTATGACCAGATCGTGCAGATCAGCACGACTGCCCAGATCAACTTAGAGCCTAGGACCAGATCGTGCTGATCAGCACGGCTGTCCTAATTAGCTTAGAACCTAGGACCAGATCGTGTAGATCAGCTCACGTCCTGGCTGGTTCCAACCAGCTCGCGATCTGGCTTGTTCCAACCAGCTTGCGTGTGATCTGACAGCTTTCATTCATATTTTCCAGCAAAATATGATATACCCTGATTCTACCCTCATCTTCTCGAGATGGCATTGTATCTTCTGGGCCGTAGCTGAAAGTAGCTTGGGCATGTATATCTCCCGAACACAGAACGTTTCTCGATGCATAACTTATCCCCTGCAACCGACTTCGATTCCCCTCATGTCTCAGCTTAGGAGCCTAGAACTAAAATGCAATAACATGGGAGACACACAGCCATCTACAAGTAAAGAGGGATGTCGGGAGATCTGTCCTTGAGGGATGTGCCGGTTTGAGCAAATATAAACGTGCTTCTTCTAGTGACCTGCAACCACAGACACAAGTCATAGAGCGTCGGAAGTGTTTCTGGCGAAACCCCTCCGATCTTAAGTCAGGTCGAGATGTCAGGAGATAAAAGAGTATGTGAAGCTGAGAGCTTGTGGATGTAAATGGATATAAATTAAGCATATCTGGATGTTTACAGAGGGGCTAACCGGTCCTTTCGGGCGTAGCACCCGGCGTATGACGTGCTGGAGTGCATCTTGTGGCTCGTTGATTATTTCCAAGCGAGATTGTTTCCTTGAGACTAACTCAACGCGTTCTCGCAGTGTGCCATCCAATGCGTGATTGCTGGGAATAATAGATGTGCTCGGGTTTCCAGAAACTTGTTCGGTCCTAGGGTACCGAGGTGGTGTGTTGACAAGTGAATGTCCTAGGGTATCGTGGTGTCTTGCTGACGGGTGAAGGTCCTAGGGTACCGAGGTGTTGTGCCGACGGGTGAAGGTCCTAGGGTATCGAGGTGGTGTGCTGACGGATGAAGGTCCTATGGTATCGAGGTGTGGTGCTTACGGGTTGTTGGATCTGTTTATACAAATCAGAATCTAAGTTTTGATTCACACAAATCTGTTACTATTCTACTAATGTTTTACATGCGATGTGCAGTGCACTTGATTAAGGAGACAGGGAGACATCCATACTGGAACAGTGAGTGGACGCCCAAGCTGTAACAGTTAAAGATGTCTACGCTGGAATAGAGAGGGGACGCCCGAATTGGAAAATCACTTATGGACAGGGTTCAAAGAACATCAAGCTGGTTCATCAGCTTGGTACAAGAGCAGTCAGAGTTCAAGCGCAGAGAGATTCGGTGAAGAGCAGACCGTTCAAGCGCAGATCAAGTGCAGCGTACAAGTGCAGTGTTCAAGTGCCGATGCATAGACAAGCGCAGTGATCAAGTGCATGTCGGATCACTAGACACAACTAACAGTTAATTATAGGGATCTCAGTCTTTGGGTAGACTGGATCATAACTGATTATTGTAACCCAAAGAAGAAGGGATACAATAACTGGCGCTGGATTGTAGTTCCATGAGGATAAGGGTTAAAGTATCCTCGGAGAATTGGCTCAATCAACCAGTGAAAGAAAGGTGTGCTTGCTGATGGTTTAGATGAAGTGTCTGAATGAACCAAGAGAAAAAGCAAGCAACACAAAGGCTCTTGACGAGAAAAATAGAGCCAAACTGGTTAAGGACAAACCAGCTCGACCTGAAAAAGGCCAGCCCGATAAAGAGAAAATTGGATCGGGAGATCTGGTCAAGCTGGAGAGACGGAGGCCTCAACTGGCTTAGGACTAGTTATCCCCGTGAACGCTAACCCATACGCTTATTGCACAGTTTTTTGCATTGAGTTTGGAAAGTCCTCCTTCGTAACCATTGAAGAGCTGGGAAATTATCCAATTTCATGCTTTCAACCGAGTAGGCTACCTTACCGATTGGTTGGTAGTGGCATATGCTGTTTCGTGGAAGCCTACCTACCCATCAACCCTAAGTTTTATATTCCAAGCACCCACATTCATCATGACCCACCAGCAGTTGCCTTCACTGAGTCTTATTTGCTCTTAGAGTTCTTCAGTTTTATACGGGTAAAAAGCTACCATATGTATTGGAATTTTTTAAGCGAAGAACTCTTACCTCCACTGTCGCGCTTTGAGTCATAAAAATCCCCAGCATGAATCTTGAACTCTATTTATCTCGGCTGAAGCAGAAACTAACCTCTTGTCACCAATCTGTGCCCTTTCCTCCCCCGAGGATTGGAAAGGAACCATTTGCAGCTGCTCAATAGAGGGGCTTTTCCGCAAGGATAGGTCTTGATTTACACATAGGCCTTCTCTAAAGGATCAGGACCATCATAGAGTAATGGTTGGAATTGGGTCGTCGATCTCTTTCTGCCTACGGGCCTCATCATTAACCTGAACAGGCAAGAGTTTGTGATCGTGAACAATGTCGACTCCTATGTTGACGTGAAGATCACATGTCGTCCGATACCAAAGGAATTGTAGAGAAAGATTCCTGTGGTGAAAGAAGTAACCAGTTGGGAAGGAAACCAGCTGAGAAACAAGCTAGAGCTCGGAAATGTCTTCGTGTAATGAACAAGCCAGCTTGATGAAAAGAAACCAGCTGGTTAAGTTCAAACAAGACTGACAAGAAGAGCAGTAGCCAAGAGCAAATTAGAAGATCTAGCTCAAGAGCAGATGAGAAGAGAAGAAGAGATCTTTGAACAGCTCGAAGTAAAGACCAGCTCAGTGCAAACCAGAACGAAGATAAGCTGGTAAACTGGTTAAGGTCAAACCAGTTCGGATAGCATGACAGATGCTATCAAATCTAATAAGCTGGTAAACTGGTTAAGGTCAAACCAGTTCGGATAGCATGACAGATGCTATCAAATCTACGAGAAAAGCGATTTGTATACAAGACTATACGAAGATTGATTTTCAATATTAAAATCGATTTGCTTGTATTGTCTTCTTAAGTACAGTGCCAACGTGCTTAAAGTGAAGAAAAGCCTGCAATGCGTTAAAACGAAGGACGCAAAGTACAACAGTGTCGGAAGACTTTCAACGGTTACAACTTTGTGTCCAACGGGCAAATCTCTGCGTCAGGCTATATATATCAAGAGCAGAGTACAAGCAAGATAAGAGGCACGCACAAGTGAGAGAAGAGCGCAGAGCGAATTCGATATATTGTTGCGCAAATCCGAAATGTAAAAACAGAAGAACGCACAACACAAGCTCTGGGAAGACATTGGTGAAACCAGCTCGGACAGGAGCATTTCCCATTGTGTGAGATTTTATCTTCGAGAGATTGAGCATACACTGTAAATCTCATACACGATTCACTCACATATATTTGAGAGAGCTGATTAGATTAGCTGAGTGAATCAAAACAAAAATGACTTCCATTGTAGTCTTTGGACAGAGACGTTAAACAAGTCTATGTTTTCTTTCGCACTGAGACGTTAAATAAATGTGTGTAGCCTTTCTCACGGAGACGTGAAATAAGTGAAGTTAGAAACACGCAGCTTGCGGGCTGGTGTGCAGTGGTGGCTAGGAGTTCTTGCGGCTGCTGGTCGTAGGATCGGGTTACAGCGGGGGCCGCTATAATCAAAGTCTTCTAGTGGATCCTTCTCGATTGCGGAAGAAGGGGAGTCGTAGGAGATTCAGCTCCGAACTTCTATAAACAAATCACAACGTATCGTTTTACAGCTTTCTGCATTTTCATTCATACACATTGCATGTTTTACAACTGTGTTAAACAGAATCTTTAATAAGCTTTCGATTATAATAGTTCAATTTGAGTTCTTTCTGCATGATTTTATTTCATAACTCAATCTGTATCTCGGTGCACTTAAGTTCAAGAACATTGAGCTATTGCAGCTCAAGATTCAACCGACCAGATCGCACGTGTGCAGGACCAGCTGGCAGAGCAGCTGGTAGAACACCTGTGCAATCCGGTTCCCAGTTGCGTGCTGCTTCTATCTTTCAAAATCTTAAATTGCACGTAAGTTAAGGGGTCAGTTTCTTAGGCTGTGTGAGATCCTCTGTGAGTTGTATGAGAATTCATGGACACCCACACCCTGTTTTCGATCCCAATATTTGGAATCAGAGCGCTTCTGCAATCTGGTACCCCGTATAATGGGACCAACACAGGTGAAGGTCTTAGGGTACCCAGGTGGTGTGCTAACGGGTAAAGGTCCTAGGATACCGAGGTGTGTGCTGAAACGGGTGAAGATCTCGGGCCCAAGGCGATATATGTGGTATCAAGGATATTTTAAAGAAACTTATCTTATAGAGTTTGACTATAACATGATAAAAAAACCCCAACCTCTACAAATGACTCATGTAAGCTTCATAGTTAAGATATGCACATTATTTGCACTTAGCATTAATCATTTCCATGCCCGGATCATCATTTGATTTAAACATTGGATGGTGATATTGGAAATACGGCGTCATCTAACTATTGTTTGATCATCCCCGATCTTACGCCTGAAGTGTAAGGAAATACAAAATAATAGCTCAAAGAACCGAATCCGAGATGAAAATTTTGGTTACATCAAAATATTTTATAAATTATTTGGGGATTCATATGTTGCCTAAATTTGTTGGTAAAATAGATCTTAAAAATATCTTATATACTACGTTGCTAAAGTCTAATAAGTTTCTTAAAGCATACTATGCCAACTTTCAAGGTCACACAAATCTTACTTTTCTAGGTCAACCAAATTTTATTTACATAATCTCGATGTGTATCCTTATTCCAACTATTTCCAACTGTTTTTCTTCATTTTTTAAATTATAATGTTGATCTGTTTATTTCTGTTGTTTTATCTTGGTAATCCATGCCATCAAATATCGGTCTTAAATCCATTATATTTATTTTTACAATGAGATGCTGATGCAGATTGTTTATTATGAGGTCTCATATTGTTTTGAAATATATCGTCTTTATTATATCATATACACTGGAGGTTTTTTTTCAAAAAAAAGAGTTAACTCAATCCATTTTAAATTTTTTCATTAATGCAGTTACTTTATGTAGTGCTGATTTATATAGTATTAACATGGGTAATTTGATCAGTACTAAGTATTTCCGATAAAAAAAATGACTAAATTATCGAAAAAGAATAAGAATACAATTTGATAAAATAAACGATCAGATCAGTATGAATAAGTAGAATTATTAAATCAAAGATTATAATTCTCGTATTTTTCATTCTTACCAAACCAACCGAAAAACAAAAGAAAAGGAATAAATTTCTTTCCTTCCTACTTTGTACAGAATAATTTGTAAGATATTCTTTTAAAATATAATTTATCATTTTTGTGACGACACTTGGTACAAATAGATGATGCACATAAACAGTAAACAATTATTAGGACTGTTTGCTTAATGTGGTGCCATCCGAATTAATATGAACGACCAAACTATATATTATTGAATATTGATGTTTCCTCATTACTATTATTTCCTGCTAACACGGGGCACACACAACCTATTATAATATGGAAATCAAAGGAGAAATTGCAAAATTTAAAGAAGAAATTTATTGAGAGGAGATAGGGTTGACTCTGAGATTTTTTGGCTTAAATCCTAACACAATCGATGTAGCTGTGACTATGACAGGAGAAAAAAAATTCATCATTCAGCAGTAGGTGAAACTGATTTGCGGAGAGGAAAAAGTTATAGATATTTAATATTTCCGAATGAAACTGATATGCACCTTTTGGGATAGGAATAATCTGAAAATTTTGATAAAATTCAAGAACAATTTACTTATGTAGGTTGAAGAGAACGTGAACAAGCCAATTGGAAGAGAGAGGGCAGTTGATGGAGAATTGTGAGTTTATTTGTATATGTAGTCATAACCGTATCGATAGGATCGAATAAGATCGGAAAGGAGTAAACAGTGTTAGGATTGTTTCTAAGGGGCGTCTTGAACTCTCACACAGTTTAGGCACATGATCTTAGACCAAAATAAAAGATTACATGCAATTTATAAAAAAATTTCTTTGAAAACAGCATGTAAATAGGGAAATCAGATCGTGCCACAACTGGACCAGCAGCTCTGCGAGCTGGTCCAGATCGCGTACAATCTGGTTACGTAAATCTTGAGCTACAATAGCTCAGTGTTCTTGAAAGATTAGTGGACCGAGAGATAGATCAAGTAACACATAAAATCTTGCGGAAAACACCTGAACTATCCTCTGAAAATCGAAAGTTTATTAACAGGTTTTAAACACAGTTTTAAAGTATGCAATGTGTGAATGTTAAATGCAGAAAGCTGTCAAGACATACGCTGCAATTTGTTTATGAAAGTTCGGACCTGAATCTCCTACGTCTCCCCTTCTTCCGCACGGGAAGGATCCACTATAAGATTTGATTACAACAGCTTCTGCTGCAACCCGATCCGACAGCCCGCAAGCTGCAAGAACTCCTAGCCACCTATGTATACCAGCTCGCAAACTGTGTGTCTAACAATACTTCTTTTACGTCTCAGTGAGAAAGACTACAGTGAACTTGTTTAACGTCTCTGTTCAAAGACTACAAGGGAGAGGAATATATTGTTGTTTTGATTCACCCACAGAACCTAATCAGTTCATCATAGGAATCTGCGAGTGAATCGTGTGTCAGAGTTATCCGGTGTTCGCTCACTCTCTCTATTGTACTCTCACACACTGGGAAGTGCTTCTCTTCAAGCTGGTATCTCAATGTGTTTCCAGGGTTGTGCTGTCGAATAAGATTTCTCTTTGAAGTTCACGGTCTGTGCATCAGCTCACACCTGGGCACGAGACCAGCTTGCACATCAACTTCCATCGAAGTGTGCAAGCTTTCGACTAAGCACTTCTCTCTGTTTTCTATTTTGTACCTATCTGCACTTGTATTCTGTTTCACTCTATTCTTCTCGGCAAGAGCTCCTCTCTTCTCTCTTTCATTGCTTGCTTCTACTCTTGATATAAAGCCTCTGATTTTGTTATATCCGTTGGACACAATGTTGTCGTTGTTGTAAAGACTTCTGACAGAGTTGTACCTTGTGTCCTTTAGCATTTAATGCTTCTATATGCTTTATTTGATTTGAGCTCTTCATTGCTGCAGCCATTGCTAACTTCGATCTCTGTAAAGCTTGTACCTGATGTGGACAGGAGAAAGCAAATCAGTTTGAACAATATAATCTCCACAATGTTTGTGTTCAAACTGTTTTGCTCGTCTGAGCTGGTCTGTCTAGATCTGGTCTCTCAGCTGGTTTCCTCCCAGCTGGTTTCTCTTCAACTGATCTGCTTCTTATCTGTTCTGCTCTTCTAAGCTGCTCTTGAGCTGATCTGCGCTTCTTCTCTAAGCTGCACTTCTTATCTGCTCTTGTTCACAGCTGCTCTTGTTCTGTTATTTCCTGCTCTTGTGTAATTTGAGCTCTAAGCTGATTTTTCAGTTGGTTTTGTTCCCAGATGGTCTCTTCTATGATTTGACATCTAGCAGTCCTCTATGATGCCTTTGGTATCTAACAGCATGTGATCCTCTACACTGGACAAATCTTGCACCAGTGATTATATACTTTCCTTTTTGGATCACATCTATCCTGATTCAGCTTTCACTGGATCTCTAATCTGCACTTGACCACTGATCCGAGCTGTTCTTCTTCTGATCTGTTTCTCCTATGATGTACCAGCTTGAGCCCTCACTGTTCCAGCTTGGATGTCTTTTGTCGCACCAGCTTGGACGTCCCCTCACTGTTCCAGATTTGATATCTTCTTAATAGCTTGCAACTCTCTTCTAGTCTATAACAGTTTGGTCCTATGAAGACTGATCGAGTACACCATACACTTGTATTTTCTTCTTCTTCTACAGTGTTCACCTCGAGCTCGTCAAACTTCTCACAGATTCTTCCTCATCTCCATCTTCATCTTCATCTTCCACAATAAACCCATCTCTCGTAATCATCCAGCTTGACTTACGTCTCTGATCTGGTCTTCTTCTATCCGAGCTGATTTGTCCTCAACCAGCTTGGATATCTTCTACGCTGCTCTGGGACTGCACATCAATCTTAACCCGTTAGTGAGATAATAACACGTTTTGTGTTAAACAAAATTAAGTTTTCGATCTGTAAAAACAGATCCAACAAAGAGGTAGTGAATAAAGTCATCTCTAAAATTTGGTTTTTAAAAAACTGTGTAAAACAGATCAACTGAATTACAAGTTGATTAGCAGTGTCAGCCTAAGTTGATTTCGTGAGCAACCAAAAATTTTATGCAGAAAAGATAAGTGACAAATAAATGAACAGATGCAAATATGTAAATGACACATAGATTTATCTATGAAAGTTCGATGTACCCATATCTCATCTTCTTCCAAAACTGGAATGAAGTCCACATACTAAACACTTTTAGTTTGATATACAGTATATTAAAAACCGATCAGCCAGACATGTTTGAGCTAACACATAGTTCATCTCTGCTGATAATAGAACACTCTCTATTATCTTTCAAATCTTTTTAAGGCTCTGAATGAATATACAATGAAATGTAAGTTAATCTGATTTCAGATAAAACTGAATACTAACACTCAAATGTAATAAGAATGAATATCTAGTGTTTAAGATTGATTCTTAGAATAAACAGTTCATGCAGAAAAGATATGAAAGTTGAGACTTCGAGAGAGAGTTCTTCACAAATCTTCATTCTGCTTTATACCTCGGACTCAATGATAATAAATTTATCAGTAGACCTCAACCGATGCATTTTCGTATGTTACCTCTAAGTCATTAATGTGCATTGAAAGTTTCGTATTATCCCCATACTGACGCATTCAATACTCATTATTTTTGCTCCAAAAAGACAATTCTCACACTCTAACAAGTATGATCATGTTATTTTGTTGCTCGGGTTGTTCAACGACTATAATGTAATCCTCAAGTCAATGTCCGGAATTCAGCTCTGGTCTGATACCATACGAAGCTCCAATCTGATTTGCATTGTTCATTTGTGCTGATCTGATCTTCTAACCTGATCTGAAGATAGCCTACACCGATTGATCTCTAAAATGTTTGTAATATAAACTAAATGATCTTCTAATCTATTGACTTGAACTGATCCGATCTTATACTAGTATACTCTATTCTAAACTGAGTTGACTTATTTAGCTAAGCTCTGATCTGATCTGAATCTAATACATTGTTAGGTCCGGTTTGATATGGTCTGATAAGCTCCGTACAGAGTTCTTTGTTTTTATCAAAATTTGGTATTTTATACCATAAACTATACCGTAGTAAATTTTATTTTGAACTGAAACATGAACATATATGTATCTTGCTTATGTAATATAGTCATGGATAATCTGTTCTCATATTGAAATAAGTATAATTCCTTTAAAAACATGAAAAATTAGAATCTAATAATGCAATTACATCGAAAATATTTTACGAAAAATATATGCTACAAAAATTGACATCGAAGACATAATTATTAATTTCAAATATGCAATAAAGTTTTGCTATTTAATTTACAAAGTTTGCTACTAGTTGCTCATGATTATTTGAACGAAATTTGAGTAAATTATTAATAATTATTTTTTAGGTATACAATATGTTGGAATGCGCTTTTGAGGCAATATAAATATATATTTGTGACGTTTATTGGATATGAATTTTTATTTAATTGTTGACTTATATCAATATTTTGATATCACGTTCTGTCCGTAGATTCTTATACTCGTTTGTTGACTTCCATTTCGATGGTTTCGTCACTTTATCCAATGAGAGATGGTTTAGCCATGTTCATAAACCTTGTTGTATGAAAAACATAATATAAAAATAAACTTTTAAAAAACCATTTTAGTCATCCTTTACTTGTTCGTTTGCAATCTTAGCCCTAACCCAAGAGCACATCTCTAATAGTTTTTATATAATTTTTTTAAATATACTATTGAAAAACTATTAAATATTATTTTAAAACATAGCTGTCAAACGGATTAGCTCAGCTCGTCCCATCATAAAACCCAGGGGCTAGGTTGGTAACATTGTGACTAGCCAAACCGTGAGTCGGTCTACCCATCAAATCCACCACGTAAAATATATATGTTCAACTGATAAATTTGCAACCTACCAAAACGAAGGTCTCTCCATGCCACTGGCCCATTTTGAAAATTCTGCTAAGAAGTGAATTTTCTCAATAGATGCTCGAAATGTTAGACCTATGAGTGAAGTGATTTATAAGTTACCGACATTAGTTATGAACAATTCGTGTATATATTCTATGGTTGAACTTGGATGAAAAAATTGAAATGTATAGATTTTAAATATATTATTCTTGTTTAGATAACTTATATAAAAGAAATTCAAATTCATCTTTGTTCTTTGTTTGGTTACAATTACACTTATCATAATAAATTTCAAATCACAACAGTATCGTTTTAATATAAAACTTACTGGTGTGTGTATGAATAATAAATTGAGAGCTAAGTAACAATTATAGAATTCTAATCAACTTATCAATCAATGCTTCCACATTCATAGCAACAATCATATCAATTGCACGATTGGTGACTACTCAAGCCAATTTCCACTATTGATTACGTTATCGTCAATTTTTTTTTTGTCAACTTCAATTTCCAAAACTCCAATAAAGAATGCATGTCCACACAATGCATGTACCGAAACTGACAGTTTCTTTTTTAAAATTTAAATTCTACTGATAATAGAGTTAGGTTTTCTAGCATTTATGCCATCCAGTAATAAAAAATCCAAACACCTTTTCATATAATATATTAAAAATGTTTAGGATTGAAAAGAGATCGTGTCTAAACTGAAACAACACGAAGCAGAGCTGCACGCGATCTGAAAGAATGAAAACATGAGCTGCAATAGCTCTGGTTCTTGAAAGACTTTGAACACCGAAAAGTATATCAGATCTGGTATAAAAATCAAGCAGAAAACATCTGAATACACTCTCTAAAAATTGAAATCTAAAAGCTGTTTTAAAACATGCGATAAATGTATATTGAAAGTTGTATACTGAAAGCTGTAAAGAAAACACCTGAATTTGTTTATGAAAGTTCGGAGCTCAATCTCCTACGTCTCCCATTCTTCCAAACTTGAAGGCTAAACTAGAAGGTTTTGATCTATACATAATCTGTACAGACTCACTCAACTGGGACATACCCACTGCGCAAAACTAAACTCCTAAACTCTGCTACACACCAGCTCACAGACTGTGTGAAACTCATCTCTCTGAACTTGTTTAATATCTCTGTTCAAATACTACACACACGAAGTTTAATGTATTTGTGCGAAGACTCTTGATAGGATCGGAAAACCCCTAAAACACCAGATTACGTGCATTTTTAAAATCGGATTTGAAAAACAGAACATAATAGGAAAACCAGTTCATACCTGAGCTGGACCAGCAGCTCTGTGAGCTGGTCCATATCGTGTGCGATCTGATCTTTTAAATCTTGAGCTGCAATAGCTCAATGTTCTTGAAAGGTTTGATCACCAAGAGTAGATCGGGTAAGATATAAAATCTTGCGGAAACAATCTGAACTACCCTCTGAAAATCGAAAGCTATTTTAACAGGTTTTAAGCACAATTTAAAGTATGCAATGCTTGAATGCAGTAAGCTGTAAATAAAGTAATACACTGCAATTTGTTTATGAAAGTTCGGAGCTGAATCTCCTACGTCTTCCCTTCTTCCACACAGAAGGATCACTAGAAGATTTGTTCTTACACCTCGTGTACAAACCCGATCCAACAATCCTCAAGCTGCGAGAACTCCTAGCCACAAATACACACCAGCTCGCAGGTTGTATGTCTAACTAACCAACACTTCTTTTATGTCTAAGTGACAAATACTATATGAACTTGGTTAACGTCTCTGTTCAAAGACTGATAGGATATTGTGTGTGGTTTTTATTCATTCGGCTAATCTAATCAACTCTATCTCAAATATGTGAGTGAATCGCGTGTGAGAATTTTACAGTGTACGCTCACTCTCGAAGGTATTCTCATACACTGGGAAGTGCTTCTCTTTAAGCTGGTATCTCGATGTCTTCCCAAGGTTGTGCCGTCGAATAAGATAGTTCATTGAAGCTCACGATCTGTGCACCAGCTCACACATGGGCACGAGACCAGCTTGCACATCAGCTGCCACCTTAGTGTGCAAACTTTCGAATAAGCATTGCTCTCTGTTTTGTGCCTTCCTGCACTTTTAGTCTCTTTCGCTCTTGTGCACTCTTGCATCTGCTTGTTCTCTTGATATATAAAGCCTTTTGTGCAGATCGATCCATTGGACACAAAGGTGTAGCCGTTGAAAATGTTTCTGTAAAGTTCTGAAAATGGTTGTACCTTGTGTCCTTTAGCATTAAATTCGATTGCAGACTTTGTTGACTTTAAGCATGTGAGCACTGTACTGAAGAAGACAAAATTATGTTCCTAATGTGGACAGGAAAAACAAATAAGTTTGAACTTGATTAATCCACTCTTTGCATAGCTTTTGTTCAAACTGCTTTGTTCGTCCGAGCTTATCTCTCTGATATGGTCTTCTCTTCTCGAAGATGCTCTTGAGCTGATCTTCGTTTCTTCTCTAAACTGCACTTCTCATCTGCTATTGCTCACAACTGCTCTTGTTTACTCCAAGTACACTGCTGGTCTAAACTGGTATCCCAGCTGGTTTTCTTCCCAGCTGGTCTCTTCTTTGATTATGTGTATTTGCTTGTGATCTTCCTCCACAACGGTATCACAAGAGTACACTTGACCAATATGGCACCAACGATTATATCCCTTCCTCTTTGGATCATCTAATCATTGGTTCTTAATCTGATACGATTCAGCTTTCACTGAATTGCTAATCTGCACTTGATCTCTGAGCTGTTTTGCTTTGTTGTACCAGCTTGGGCTTCCCCTCGCTGTTACAACTTGGATGTCTTCTGTTGCACCAGCTTGGGAGTCCCCTCATCGTTCCAGCTTGGACATCTTCTCAACATCTTGCAGCTCTTGTCCATCTGCTACTGCTGCAGTTGGCTTATCCAGCTTGCATCCATCTGCTACTGCCCCTGTATCATCTTGGACCTATGGAGACTGATCGAGTACACCCTGCTCTTGGATTTTTTCTTCTTCTACGGGGTTTACCTCGAGCTCGTCAGACTTCTCATAGATTCATGTCTCCGCACTCTTCTTCTTCTTCATCATCTTTCACATCATCCACAATAAACCCATCTGATCAGATTTTCCTCAATCCGAGCTGGTTTATTTTTCACCAGCTTGGACATCTTCTATGCTGCTCTGGAGGGGCTGCACATTACCCTAAACCGTTAGTAAAATATTAGCAGGTTTTGTGTTAATCAAAATTAAGATTCTAATCTGTAAACACAGATCCAACAATTATATTTGAAGATTTGGAGGTGATTCACTCATCTAATCTATTCAGCTCTCGTTATATATATGTGAGTGAATCTATGCATGAGAATTTAATATTTACAGTGTTCTCTCTTGTATCTCACACATTGGGAAGTGCTTTTTCTGAGATAGAGTAAGTAGTCGACATATACGGTTAAGCTCATTGCTGTTGATAGCCGACTGCTTCTGTTACGCCCGAACCCACGGGAATCACTAATTGGGGTAAATAAAAATTTTCAAATAAAAAGAAGGGCTGAAAGACAATTTGTCATAAGCTGTATTTGTTGGGGATCCGGATCCGCCCCCCGGCGAGGCAGCGGAAGAACATAGAATAAAAGTCGGGAGACGATCAATTCAAAAAACAGACAATACAAATATCGTCATTCATAGGGTGTTCAAAAACCACTACCTTGCTGGCACTTGTGCCTGGCTCCAACCGTAGTTACAATAACGTCGGCTCTTCTCGGTAGACTGCGGTAGATATCGCCAATCCGGTCCACGACCAGAACCGAGACTCCTTCGTCAGCCTGCACTAGAAGCACTGACGAATTCTGCACGAACGGATTCTCCTCGAAAAACTAGGCCGGAACGAATTCCGGCGAAGTGGCGGCGACGGGGCGGCGCACGGCGGCGGCGGCGAGAGAAGAGAGGAGGGAGGCGGCGCACGCTTTAGTGTAGGGGTAGGTTAATGATGATTGTTGTAATGTAGTCTCTTAATTAAGTCTAGACATATATAGACTTAAATTTGGACTTGGGCCGGTCCAACGGGCCCGAGTCCAAATGACGATATAAATCGCTGCGACTTCATCGTAACTCCGATCGCCGATCAGATCGGACCGATCGACTCAGTTTCCAAAACTGAGTGTTATGATGTGAAAAACAATTTTTCAGATCATCTAACCCTAAATTGCAAAAAGACCGTTTTGCCCCTCAACAGCGGGAAACTCCGGTTTGACCCCTGTTGACTTTTAGGAAGTCGCACTCCCCAAAATCATCTTCTTGTGCTCAACACATTGAGCTGAGTATCCGTGCGGGAATCTCGAATCTAGTACTGTGTGACCCTCAATGGTTCAGGGATACAGCTAGCCGTAGGCCCACAACCATTGTGGCTCCGGAATCATAATTCCGGACCTGTCCAACGGATCATGGTAAAGCGTCTAGCAACATCGCCTCATGATCCCCTAGGTATCACTGATAGTGCCTGCAAGAACCAGTCGGTCGTGGTTAGCGTACAGTACGGTCCTTTCAATCCATATATCCCGATCAGATCAACGACCATTGGTAAATCGAGAGTCGCTATAGATCCGATAGCTATGCATACATCTTGGAGATCTATAGTGACATCGCGAGTGTAACTAGATAAACACATTTACCTAAAACACTTCTAGTACTCTGGCCAGAGATTTATACACTATTATCCCCTTAGATAGCATAGGATATCCACGCATGTCTGCGAGCGGTGAATCCTCGACAACGATGCATCGAATCCGACATGCATCGGGGTCTCACCCAATCCCGACGCCTTATGACCCCAAGTGAGTCGGCAAACGGGTCAAAGTGAGACGCCTATCATGTAGAGTCTCAATGACGTTTCGAGTCGTGAGGACTAATCAGTACAACCAAGACCTCGGACTTATCCACTCGACAAATGGTAACCACTTGGAAAGTCCGAAGGAGGGTA